>RJVU01027559.1:8133803-8145002 GCA_003731715.1 Anabarilius grahami | reverse complement strand
TAACCTAGAGGAGCACCGATACTAAATTTCTCTGCCGATACCGATAGCCGATTATTCAGAATGATATCGGCCGATGCCGATAGTTTGGTTTTTCTTAAGGAAAAAAAATCTCTCCCAAATAATGTTGCAAACAATACAGGAAACCCTCTCATTTGGTACACTACAATATTAGAGGTTACAATTAACAACAGAGGTATTATATTCAGCTGCTGCTTATTTTCAGATATAATAATTAATTACACTCAAATAAAAACTGAAATGTTTGTATAAAACTTAGTATCACATAAGGTAGTTTTCATAAGCACTTGTTGTCCTCATGGTTAATTTACACAAACATAATTAACAGTAAATAAGCTCCTCTCTGGTGTTTTTATATATATATATATATATAGATAGGAACTGTGAACATTGGAAAACATTCCTAAGGTAAATTCGACCTGATGTGACGTATTGTTCACAAGCTGTTTTATTGACGTCTTTCCGCGGTTGAAGCACAAATAAAGTGATTACATGAGACGTGATACATTCTGGTAAGTTTTACTAGGCTATATCGTTCAACATAACTTTGATATTCATGCATGTTTTTCGAGATAGGCCTATAACTTGTATTGAAGAGGAAGAAAAGACTCGCGCCCCGCGATGCCACCTGAACTGAGGCATTACAGTGATCTAAAACGTCACATTTAAGAGCGTCAAAGCGCCATTTATTGTTTAAATTTCATGATAAAATGGACAGAATTTGAAAACTGAAACTTTTATTCTTATCAGAAGTAGCAAAGCACAAAGCCTTTTGCGATTATTGGACGGGAGGCGCTACAAATAATATTTGATGTAGCAAAAAGTAAAAATAAAGATGCAGACCTGGCAACCCTGGCTTGAAATACAGGTGATTCATAGGGTCAAAAAGAGCCTGCTTTAGCGTAACTATTTTTTAACTGTTAATGCGTTAAAATTCAACACAAAAGCTGGTTTGCCAACCGCCAAGAAGAAGAAGAAGAAATTCAACACAAGAGTGATTTTCTTCACACAGATATGAGTTGCAGTCTGAACACGTTTTTCCGCACCCTTTTGATTGACAGGATATAATCGACCCTGATCATCGGCCGTTTTTAAACAATCGGCCGATGGCCGATAGTGATAATAGCTTTTATTGGCCGATACCGATTGTTGTCCGATACATCGGTGCATCTCTAAATAACCATTTAGGCCTATAACTTATACATGTATATAACTTCTATACTTCAATAATACTGATTACTGCCAAAAAATTGCATCACAAAGCCAAAAAAAATGTAAAAAAATGCTAAAACAAACAAAGCATTTTTGTCATAATTTGTTCTTCCTGATATATAATTTATTAATTAATTTGTAGTATAATTTAGCACCAAAAAGGACAAAAAACACTACAGAATTAGGACAAAGTGATAGTGAAACTGACAATCTTCCTATCCTCCAAAGCTCTAACATGTCATTCACACTTGTGTTTAAAAATTAAAATAATATAATTTAAAATTGTAATTAAAAATATCACATTGGACACTTCAATCGAGGTTTAACATTACTGACACCAAACTACATCCGTTTTCACTTCTCATGTGACCAATCATGCTCCACAGAGTCTTGGACAACTCCAATGGTACTTCACATATAGTAAAAACGAAAACAATACAGGGTTGAAATGACTGTAAATAACAAAAGTTTCATTTTGTGGAGTACTATCCCTTTTCTAGGGCTCTAAGGTTGAGTAGTTACAGCTGCTATCGCTATATCTTTGCCGCATTGTTTTTTTTTGTGTTTTTTTTTAAGTGTATGTTCTCCACAAAACCCTCAAGTGTTCGGCCAGGTCAAGGAGCTTCTGTTAACACTTTTCAAACAGCATGTCCCTAGTCCTAATCTATTCTCCTGATGTAATTTATATTTTAAAACCTGACCTTATTTTTATTTCACTAAGCCAACACATTTTTATCTTTCGCACTGCAGTTTGACAGCCACTGACAAGTGAAGTGAAAACCCTCTCATGCAACCTGCCCTCATGAAGCCTGGGAAGGTGAAATCAATACGGTTTGTATTTTAAAAAGGCACTGATACGTGAGCATGACTCAAAATTACTACCTTAGACTGACATGCAGAAGTTATGAAGATAAAAAAGTGACTCAAAACAGGGACAAAAGGCAATTTGGCTGCGGCTATTGATATAGACACTGATATGCTGAAAGCTCGATGCGAACGATAATTGACAAGAGTATCAGAAATTCAATGGAAAAAAACAAGAGTGCAACAAAACGAAATGGCATTTCTGGTGAAATGGTGTTGGTGAAGGTTGACTGAACTTCAGGTTTCAGGTGACCCATTCACACTAGCTTTCCTTTTCTCCTCTCTCTCTTTCTCACAGTTCTTTTTTCTTCTCCATTACTCGGACGCTGAATGATGGTGATTTGGTTGAGGCCCAGTGAGTGTCTGAGGAAAATTGGTTGGTTGATAAAAACGATGCTATCAAAGAGGGCTACTTTCTCATTTACATTTAGATGAGTATTGATTATTTATTTACTCAGTGGAGTGGGATTCTTTTCCAATCTTATCTCTCTCTCGTCTTGTGCTTGTCACCTGGTAGAGGGGGGAAAAGAAAGTGCGAGAGAGATAGAGTTCTTGACACCACTCGAGGATAACAGCATTTTGTTGCACAGATAAAAGTTAGAAGGGTGCTCTCCCTTTGTCTCATTTTTCTATTCTCTCGTTTCTCTTCCTCCACACCAATTTTGACAGAAGAAGAAAGTTTGCAGAATTAAAACTGATGGCCTTGGTTGAAAGGGTATAGGTGACAAGCTCTCAATTTGTAAAGAGTGGAATTCGACATGCAGTAATGGTTGGAGGATTTCAGAGAGCAGTGCAGTATATCGATGTAACAGAGTTTTTGTCGTTGTTTTGTCAGTATAATGACATTTTATGCATTTGCAATCAAGCATATCATTTTAAGTCTCATTTCTTCACAGTAGTTTTTGCTCAAGTAAATATTTTTCGGGGTCATTTTATTTTTGAAAGTAACATACCTTAAAGTCTTGGCTACAAAAAAGCCACTGGACATTCAGACGTTATTGCCCAGAAAATAAAAATGCAATTCATTGAACACATGTTGTACTGTTGTGGCAAAATGCCTCGATGGTGGAAACAATAACAAAATATAAAAAGTAGATAAAAAAAAAAATAATCAAACCATACATAAATAAATTAAAGTATTTATTGTCCAAACAATGGTTAGATATTTTTGTAACCTACCTTTTATATTTTCTCATTTGTATGATTTTTAAATGACTATTTGTGTGTATATAAATTTAGTTTATTATCAGTTTCCACAAAAAAATTAAGCAGCACTGTTTTTAACATTGATAATAATAATAATAATAATAATAAATGTTTCTTGAGTAGTAAATCAGCATATTAGAATGATTTCTGAAGGATCATGTGACACTGAAGACTGGAGTAATGATGCTGAAAATTCAGCTTTGCCATCACAGGAATAAATTACATTTAAAAATATTACAATAGAAAGCAGTTATTTAAAATTGTAATAATATTTCACAATATTACTGTTTTTACTGTATTTTTGATGAGTAAATGTAACCTTGGTGAGCATAAGGGACTTCTTTCAAAAGCAATAAAAAAAATCGACAGTCTTCTGAATGGCAGTTTATATATAAATGTTGACATTTTAGTGTGGCGCACAACTGACCCTTTGCAAAGAACCCCACCCCCCTTAGTTACTATTGCTATGTCCAAAAAGCCATTAAAAAGCGCTCTCATGCCACACTTCATGTTTTCACGTAGTGAAAAATACATCACGCTGCAAAAAAAGATACTGACAACACGCCAACAGACAAGACAGAGGAGGTTACTTTTGGTATGAAACAAAGTCATAGCTTTCATATTTTGTCATTTTTTTAAAGAAATTCAAACAATAAATACCATTTTGTGCCTCTTTAATGTGTCGTGACAGATCGCTGAAGTGCCTCAGTTTAAGCAACACTTAAACCGATCATCTCTTCCTAGTTTTTGCACTAAATAAACATGAACATCAGAAGGTATGTTGCTTCAACCGCGGAAAGTTCAAATCCACCGAAGTTAATCTACTAACTCTCCTGTCTGGTTTGTTTGTTGGACAAAATGGTGTATTCGGCACAATGATTGGTCAGATTGCCTGTCAATCAAACTCCCTGCGAAGGGTGAATTCGCCTAAAAAAAACTCATAGTCCCCGTGATCCTGTGACATCTCGCCCCGGTCTTCCCTATACTCGTAAGACACATCGGATATTGCTGACTGTACTCTGTACCTGTATCTTTCCTCAATGTATGGATCGTACGTGAAGTAACTGGGTGCAGTTGAGACAGCAGCAGGATGGGGGTACGTAGCTCTCTGCAGTAGTAAGGGACCCCTGACAGACCTTGCCTCTTCCTCTCAGCGCTCTGATGGAGAGTGAGCCGTCTCCTGAGGTGGCCTCTGTCAGCTCCGCTTTGTTTTGAAAGGGAAGATAGGTAGCACAGCCACTGCGTCCTGCATCAACCACCCATCTCCCTGCCCTCACCCTGTGGGCGACGCTAGGCATGGAACATGTGGACCTAGAATGTGTCACAGGAAAGATGCTCATAAGCATATTAATCTTACAGTAAACTTCAAGTGTTTCAGTATTAAGTAAAACACATGAATTCACATAACACCTAGACCAATTTCCTCTAAATATAGTTAATTTTCCATCTGAATCAACATCTGTTAGTTTATAAGGATGAAGTGGCCCAAAAATAAGTGAGTTTAGGTGCAGGTGATTGATTGGCTGGGTGTGACCTCACAAAATGATGACAGCTTATATCATGAATATTAATTAGTTATGCACAAATAATTTAGCATCATCTTTTACAGTTTGAAAGTGAACAGATAACCTGGTGAGACATTTAGTTAGATAATTTAATAACAACTGTAACTTATAGAACAATCACAACAGAATTAAAAATAGACTCCAGCAGCACATCGCTATACATCAAATAAAGCTATACATCAAAAATGACACCTATGTAGAATACACTGTTTTGGGAGATCACAATAATACAGAAACAAATACACGCAGGCCATTTTGTATCTGTAATCTGATGCACTAATAGCTTTTTAATTTTGCATTTTGTCTCGAAAGTATATGTGCTGTTTTGCATATGAGGATACTTTTAATTTAATTTAATACATTTGATTGAATACATTGGCTACACTCCTGAATGCAAGAACTTTCTTTCTTTCTTTTTCTCTTTCTTTCTTTCTTTCTTTCTTTCTTTCTTTCTTTCTTTCTTTCTTTCTTTCTTTCTTTCTTTCTTTCTTTCTTTTTAACTCATTTACAAATGACCCCTTTAAACAGATTACCATAAGTCAAACTCAGGGCTAGACAAAGTGTTGTCCAATACTTACCACATCACCACTAAAACAAACATCTGTCTGACTTACCAGACCTAAATGTCACTAAATGGATGTAAAGATGCATTTGGCAAAGCGCTCAGGGTGATTAACTCTGTGGGCCTAAAATGGGCACTGACTACCAGAGACTTCCATCGCTGCTCAAGAATGGGCATCAATTTTTCTTTGTTAGTCAGTCAGTCATTAGCCTAGTTACACATCTGGATCCCAACAGCACTTTAAGAATATGGACTGCTCTGACGAGGAGGGGGGAAAAAAAGCTAATTAGCCAAACTGGAGAGGAACATCTTGTTTTCCTAGCCCCCCTAATGGATTAGACCAAGGTCTTTTGAAATGCAAACTTATCAAGGAGACACAGTTAGAGGAGCTGTCCCCTTTGGAGTTGCAAGTCCCTGTCTACCGTCTGTCCTCTGAGTTAATGAGTAAACATTAGGATTGGCTTTACTCTATCACTTGCTACACAGCTAAACCCGAGTAACTGCGTTAAGATTCTGTGTTCGATTTAACTCGCTCAGTCTCCAAGCCAAAATGTATTTAGTTTCACCTTATAACTGTCCGTCTTTACCGCTATATTTGAAAAGAGGTGCTTTCAACGTGCTTTGTTGAAAATGCCCTTAGGGACCAAGGCCTTTTCTCTGTTAGTGCCAAAGATGGCAAAGACTCTCCTGACATTTCAGGAACCGTTTCTAAAAGGGTAAACATTGCCCTGAGTTTTTGTCCTTCGTTGGATGACAACTTTATTATATATTTCAAACATCTCTCCATCAATGTTATCGAAATGAAATTCTCATTAATACCTGAAGCATGGTATCACTTGGTATTTTTGTCCCTCCCTTTCAGATCTCTTAACTTTAAAACGAGAAGCTTTCAGAACCTGATAGAAAATATATCAAATTCATTTCTGAATGCACTTGCAATCTTTTCTGTCCTAGTCTAAAGCAAAAACAAAAACAGCTTGAAAGGGAAACTAATCTGATCTTCTTCTCTTTTATTGTGTAAGTTTCATTTCATTTCAATGCATCTCTTCCCTACTACATATCTGGGTATCTCTTAAATAGAGGTCACCTGTCCAACAGAAGGAAAAAAAAAAGTTCCCTGCTAGTGTTGGGCTGTGTGGAAAGGACTGTGAATCTAATTGGACTTCAGTTAGGGCTTTCTAAATCCAGCTATTTGGCATGACCTTGGAATAATGGCAGCACTAGATGAATAGAGAGGCAGAGGGGTTCATAAACAGCTGAATCTGGTCTTTTGTGTGGGCTGATCTGTAGAGGAAAGACAGACAGGGCTGGGATTGTTCACCAGACGGGAGAGCTGGGTTCACTATGCCCTTTGTCATGAAAAGTGTGGCATGACCTCAGGAGTGCACACAAACACAAACAAACACACACACACACACAGGAATATAGCTTTCTTTTTTTTCTAAATTCACAATGTGTTTTTTTTTTTAACTTCAGATTTTTTTGGTGTCCTGCTCTGCTGTAGATCAGATATTATTTTAGAATAATAACTATTTTTAATATTCTTCATAAAAAATGTAAAGGTTTTTGGTAAATAAAAGGTATGGTGTATGTATAAATTATAATGCAAGTATAAATAAATAAATGTTCTTGGTTTCCTGTTCTGCTGTAGAACAAATTAAAAATTACTTAAAAATATTTTTTAAATGTTTTAGGTTTATAGCGATTTAGCCTCAGAAAATAATAAACAAAAATGTAATCAAATAAATGTGATTGTTTTGGTTTCCTGTTATTCTATAGAAAACATGAAAATGTATTCAATAGGGATGTCTCCGAAGCTGAATACTCTGTTCGGAAAGGAAATTACGCATTCTACGGAGCCCCTAAAGGGACACTGTGATGGAAAAAATATGAGATTTATAAATCTCATATATTTCAATGCTTTTGCGTTCTCTCGCAATTATATAGTAGGGTAATTATATTGTACTGTATATCATTTGCTGACATCAGGGAGGCGTTATCAATATGCAAGGTATTGAAATCCTTTTGAATTCGCGTTCGCTTTTTACTTTCACTTTCTAATTCATGATCACGCGTACTCTGTGTATAGGGAGTGGTGGTACTGACCACACATTTTACAATATTGTCAATGACACTCAGGAACTGTTGCGCACCAAATCTGAAATCTGATACTGTAATGTAACTGACTACTGCAGCAAGCCTACCCATGTCTCTTTAGGGGCTCCGTAGAATGTGTTATTCATTTTCCATGCCTTTTCGAATTCCGATTTAGGCTTCGGGAACATCCCTCGTAGGCAATTTAATATATTAAATATTTGAAAAAAAAAATAAAAAAATCAACCAGAAAATTAAGTAAATAAATCAAAAACAAAACAGCTTCTTTATTTTTAAAGTACATTTGCGAGAACATTTAGCCCGTGTGGGCCCCTCCCCTTGCCGTCCCCTGGTGCTGTTGTTGTGTGGAACGGTGAGCCTAGCGGGGTGTAAACAAACACAGTCTCCCTCAATGTCCTGACAAGGTAGGACCCCGGCCTGCTCTTGACCCCACATTAAATCCTCATTACGCCTAATGCAATCTGAGCCCAGCTCCTGTGCCACAAAAGAAAGATCAATTAACGTGATTAGTGGCACAAACACAGAGACTTATTGGCTCATCAAATCTAAATTTGCATTGTGGCATTGTATTGTTTAATTTTTGTATTAACTTAATTTTAACTGAAAAAAAAAAGAGTTGTCTTTATGTTGTCGGTCAGGTGTTTTCATTGTTTTACTTGTTTTACTTGTCCAGCTGCATTTTTAATGTTTGTTTGTGTTTGTTTGTGTGTGTGTGTGTATCAATACATTAAACGCACACCACATTTGTACATGACACGCAGGGCTAATACATCACTGCACATCTAAAAGTGTGGCCATGGATATATAAAGCTCCTGTTGCGGTGGCTGGCTGATTCATGGCGTTGAGTCCTCATTAAGTGTTGGTTGTGTTTTCTACCAGGTTTGATTCGGTTTTTAATTAATTTTCCGAGATGGCTCTCGGAGCTCCGTTGTCATATTAAAGTCCTGTGAGCTCTAGACCTGTCAGAGGGGAAGAAATGGTTATGGCTCATCCAGAGATTAATATCTCATCACTGGTGATGTATTACCTTGATAAACTGCGGCACGAGGTTCACTAATCAACATTTTAAAAATATTATGCATTTCCGCAGTTTGCTCCTGTATGATAGATGAACATCTGAGTGGACAGTGAACAGTCAACAAGCTGCAGTACCTGCACTACATCTCCAGGATTCAATTATTGCCAGTTGTTTTTTTCTTAAAATAAATAAATAAATATTTTCAGCCAATATGGGGAAATATCTCATTTATCATTCTGAGGGAACAAAATATTTTGTCATTTGTGTTAAAAAAAAAAGGTCTGCAAATGTTTGTCTTATATTTTAACAGCATGAAGTATGTTTTTGGTTGTTTTTCCTGATGGGCAAGTAAGTTTAGAAACAAAAATGTGAATATCTCAGGTTATCCAATTAAGTTTTTATTATTATGAATCATATTATTAATATAATCATATTACTATACTTCAGCAAAAAAAAAAAAAAAANAAAAAAAAAAAAAAAAAAGTTTAAATTTCCATTCAGTTAAATTAAAAACATTTTTTTTAATCCTTTAAAGTTGTCCAAATGAAGTCCTAGCAATGTATATCCACTCATAAAAATAATTTTTTTATATATTTATGGTAGGAAATTGACAAAATATCTTCATGGAACATGATCTTTACTTAATATACTAATGATTTTTGACATAAAAGAAAAATCGATAATTTTGATCCATACAATGTATTGTTGAATATTGCTACAAAATATGTATGGTTTTGTGGTCCAGGGTCACATTTGAAAAATTNAATTGTGCTTTAAAAAAAAAAAAAAAAAAGTGTATACAGCTTTAAAGTCTCATTTATTCTATTGAGGCTGTTTCACAACAAGCGTCCTGTGGCAAAGAATATGGCCAAGCTCTCGAATGGATCCTGTGGCACTGGAGGTCTGGCCAGTAGGGTAAGTGTTAGTGTATATGCATGCGATATTAGCTCCCAGTGAAGTTTGACTTGGTGTGTCTGGAAGCTGTCAGATGAGAAAGCTCTAAAAGGTCGGGACAGATCAGAGAAGATAAATGCTGAGTGGGGAGGACAGCTGTTTTCGAGAAGGGGGAACACCAGTGTCTCTCAAAACTGGGGCCAAGGATCATCCCCAACAGCACAGAAGATGGCAGGCCCAGCATTTGTCCTCCAGAAGGACTTGTCCTCCTCTCTGAAGACAGATTAAGTGGGGTAAACACATCTCTCTTGATGGAGACCAGTGTACATTCAAGAAATATGTAATGATAAAATACCATGTTCCTCTCTCTTTCATAAAGAAATATCAATATAGTGACTATATATAGATGGTATAAAATTAACATCAATTTTATACCATATCCAAATGACATTCAAACTTTCCTCTACTGATATATACGCTCCCATTCAAAAGTTTGGGGTCAGAAAGATTTTTTAATGTTTTTAAAAGATGTATCTTATGCTCACCACAGCTGCATTTATCTGATAAAAAAAACAGCAAAAATAGTAATATGAAATATTATTACAATTTAGAGCAACTGTTTTCTATTCTATATCTATATGTTTTAAAATGTAATTTATTCCTGTGATTGCAAAGCTGAATTTTCAGGAGCTATTATTTCAGACTTCAATGTCACTTGATCCTTCAGAAATCAGTCTGCAGTGGTCAGTATCTATTAAAAGTGGTCCAAGGAAGGAACAGTGGTGAACCGGCGACAGGGTCATGAGCGACCAAGGCTCATTGATGCACGTGGGGAGTGAAGGCTGGTCCATGTGGTCCGATCCGACAGACGAGCTACTGTAGCTCAGATTGCTCAAGAAGTTAATGCTGGTTCTGATAGAAAGGTGTCAAAATACACAGTGCATCACGGTTTATTGTGTATGGGGCTACAGAGCCGCAGACCAGTCAGGGTGCCCATGCTGACCCCTGTCCACCGCCAAAAGCACCAACAGTGGGCACGTGAGCATCAGAACTGGACCACGGAGCAATGGAAGAAGGTGGCCTGGTCTGATGAATCAAGTTTTCTTTTACATCACGTGGATGGCTGGGATGGCTGGGATACAGGTGCTGGTCATATAATTAGAATATCATCAAAAAGTTGATTTATTTAACTAATTCCATTCAAAAAGTGAAACTTGTATATTATATTCATTCATTACACACAGACTGATATATTTCAAATTTGTATTTCTTTTAATTTTGATGATTATAACTGACAACTAAGGAAAATCCCAAATTCAGTATCTCAGAAAATTAGAATATTGTGGAAAGGTTCAATATTGAAGACACCTGGTGCCACACTCTAATGAACTCAAAACACCTGCAAAGGCCTTTAAATGGTGTCTCAGTCTAGTTCTGTAGGCTACACAATCATGGGGAAGACTGCTGACTTGACAGTTGTCCAAAAGACGACCATTGACACCTTGCACAAGGAGGGCAAGACACAAAAGGTCATTGCAAAAGAGGCTGGCTGTTCACAGAGCTGTGTGTCCAAGCACATTAATAGAGAGGTGAAGGGAAGGAAAAGATGTGGTAGAAAAAAAGTGTATAAGCAATAGGGATAACCGCACCCTGGAGAGGATTGTGAAACAAAACCCATTCAAAAATGTGGGGGAGATTCACAAAGAGTGGACTGCAGCTGGAGTCAGTGCTTCAAGAACCACTA
>RJVU01027559.1:8112769-8130542 GCA_003731715.1 Anabarilius grahami | reverse complement strand
CTAAGTCCACTAAAGGAGGAAGAGCGTTTTCACATTTGGCTCCGAAACTCTGGAATAGCCTTCCTGATAATGTTCGGGGCTCAGACTCGCTCACCCAGTTTAAATCTAGATTTAAGAAGCATCTCTTTAGCCAAGCGTTCACATAATGCATCTCATATCAGATCAATTGCACATGATTATCTTTGCTTAATGTTATGAACAGCAGCTACGCTAATTATTCTCCATTTGCTTTTCTGTTTTGCCTCGGGACACCCGTCCCGAGGTGACTAGAGAGGACAACAGCTTCAGTTTGGATCCGGCCTCTTAAGAAGACCGTGCCAACTCCTGCAAGGATTTCGGAAGACGCAATCATCTGGACCAACATGCACATTGCACAATTTCTATATCCTGATTATTGTAAATGTAATTCATTTTTCCAGGAGCTCATTGCTTCTACGTTCAGTTAAGCTGCTAACAGTGATTGTAAATTAATTGCCTAAATTATTACATTATTTGCTAACTGCATTCTTTAAATTGTAATGTTGACATGCATTCTCTGTAAAGCTGCTTTGAAATGATATGTATCGTGAAAAGCGCTATACAAATAAATGTGAACTGAATTGAATTGAATATTCTAATTATATGACCAGCACCTGTATACATAGTCAAGCATGTATATTATATTACAATCTCTAGATCTGTACATCTCAAGGTCTAAAATGTCAGCGGAAATATTACAACCTCATTTGTTTAATGAAACTTGTTAACCGCAGAGCAGAAAACAAATAGAAGGGATTATTGGTTCACTCATTGGAAACATGTCATTTTGTGTTAGCGCGAGAAGAACTCAAGGACTACAGCTCGTGCCTTTGTCCTCTCAAACGGGAAAACTGCTAATAGCCTTTGAAGGCAGAGATCGAAAGCAGTCATAAAGACGTGGCCATTGATGACTGACGGAATATGGTACCGTAATGCTAATAGCATAACAGGATGATATGCCATGCATTCTCCTTATACTGAATGCCACATGGCAGTAACAGATTAAAATGTATTTGTCTTTAGTTTCCGCAGCATATTAGGGTGTCTTTTCTACAGACCCTCACAATCTGGTCATTGTCTTCTGTTAATCACAATAACACAAAGGAAAACACACAAATCTTTGTCTGAGCAAATCTTATTAGTAAGTCACCTTGGATAAAAGGATCTGCTAAATTAATAAACATACATCTTCCCAGTCTATGAAATAATACTAAAAGTGCTCTGGATGATTTCGACATGATTATGACAGATTAGGTTTATGTTTGAAAATTGACCCTATTTACGTTCGAAATGCACGTTCCTGTGGTTCTGGTTCAGTCTGGTCCTAACTTTTTAAAGTCAGTTACATAAGATTACCTCTTGTCTAACTTCTAGTTGATCAAACTAGTTCTTAACATAAAGGCTAAATTTATGCAACTGGCCCCTGATCTTGCTGTGAAAAATTCATCTGTGCATATTCTCTTTGAATATCCTGTTTCAATCAGAAATACATCAAATTTTACAGTAAAATAGTTTAAAAATTGTGTTTAATGTCAAGTTTGGAGCCCTAACTATATGACTTTTGGATCCAAACGTCTATTTAACATGTGCACTTCCTTTTTGGATCCAAAACACTGGATCCATACATAGCTGAATTGGGTTACAAAACGTGAACTTTTTTTTTTTTTTCTTCAAAATTAACAAAATTGAAATGAATCAATACATCATCAATCCTTCGAAAATGCATTTGTCTTACCCTGATTTATTATGATAAGCCTATTTTAAGTGTTTATATTTTAGACCTGTCGGGTTTTCACAGGAAATTTCATGCATCACTCGTCTCGTCATATCCGTAAATAGAGAAAAGTTGCCTTGGCTACTTTGACGCATGTCAGAGTGGCATAAGTTAGTTGTCACAATGACTGAGAAAGGTTGACATGGAGCATGCTAAATCTCAAACCCTCGTGAAATCACTTGTTTAAAAAAAAATGCTGAACAGAGGAGCTTCTGCTTGCAAAAAGAGAATGCGACAGAGCTGGTAATAAAATGAAAATCAACATTGATTTGGCTTTTCTGAGATGGCGAGAACTGAGAGATTAGAAATCAAAGCTCCATGGAGATGGCATTTTTATTACTCAACAGGTGAGAAAGGAATTTTATTGAACAGATAAATTGCCATGTGTAGTTCTCTAACAGAGTTCATTGTAAAGCATTATCTATTGTGAAGGGTTCATTTCATTATGATTGTTGTAGTGCTGTGCTGGAATTTATTTTCAAGGAAGTACCATGTCTATTAATGAGTATAGCTACAGTAATGTCTTCAATTAGTCAGCTTGAGATCCTTTCCATCTGAACTAGTTATATCTCTTAGCTATATAGTAGTGAATGTTTTAACCATATTCAACAAAAACAATGTTCTTTCATAAAATGCATGTAGTTTTGTTTTTTAACCGCTAGTTACATAGTGTACATTTCAGGGTTACACATTTTACAGTGCCGTCGTTACATTGTAATTACTCAAATAAGTACTGAGTACTATTAATTAACTACATGTACTTACTATAGAGTCACAGTTACAGTTAGGGTTAGGGTTTGGTTTAGAGTTAGTTACTTGTAATTATGCATAATTTACTGTTATTACTATAGTAAGTACATGTAGTAACATGTAACTACGGCACTGCAAAATAAAGTGTTACCCATTTCAGTTAACTGCAAAGATTTGTGATATAAAAAATGTATACATTTATTATTATTATTATTTTTACTTTATGTGACCCTGCCATTTCTGTGCAAACTAAGTTTGCCATACACTCAGTCCCTGCCTAAACAGAACCTTGTGGCCAACAAAATGTTCTACTTCCTAGTGCCTAGGCCTTGACTGACAGCTGTCATGTCTTCGCCACACTCGACATATTTGTCAGAAGCCATCTCCATGATGGACTTTATCTGAGGGACTTTCCCTTTGATGAGACACACACACACACACAATGAGACCTGAAGGGAAGATCAATGCAACCATGCGCAACCCCTAAGGAACAACTATGAATGAGAATGTGATATGATTTATTAATTACTGCAGAGGAAATTAGATGCTTAGGTTTTAATTTATTTAATTTGTCTATGCTATGAATTTTAGGATAAAAAAGTTGGCATGGTGACTGATTTTTTTTTCTTCCCACATCTACTGACCTATTAAACTATATATTGGGGCAAAACGTGTGACACCATTTAAAACTTATTTTAATGTAATTAAAATAATATAATAATATTTTAACAATTAACAATCATTCATATTTGTATGATAAATGTTACATTTTTCATTCTATTACTTTTTGTAATTAACAATTCTTCTTCTTATTATTATTTTAAGAGGTCTGTATCTCCTAGAATAACATACTCAACACAACTCATTCTTCATTCACAGATTTGGATGCCAAGATTAGCCACTAGTGTCCTCTGTTGCATGCTGGGAGTGGGGTAACAGTGTCAGTGCTTCCCGCCTCTACTCCCTTTACAGCCCAATCTGCTGTCTACGGCCTCTCCACCTCATCAATGCACCTGGCGTTATATTTGACGTAGCACTGATTCATGGCCCTCTGCCCACAATCAACCAGCATAAATTATTCTTATTTACTCTCACCAGTGATTAAGATGCTGTCACATAATGTCACTCAAGCATATTTTTATAGATCAAATGAAAATTGGCATCAAGGAAAAGCAGGTCAAGTTCATCAATTAAAAGAGGTGCTGGTTTTTTTTTATTTATATATTTACTCAATTCTCTTCTCTCTCTCCCTCTCTCTCTTTTTTTCTCCCCCCTCTCACTAAATGGACTGGTACACATAAAGTGCTCTGTGACTGTGGGTGATTGATTTTAGTATTAATCTTACATAAAGCATAACACACTTTTGCAGAAGTAATCACAATGGCAAATATTGACACAGCACAATTGCTCAAGCCAAATTTATCTTAAAGAGATTCAGACTCTTGAGTGGACAGTAGATGCTGTAGAAAAAATTACGTTCACGCTGTTCACATTTTACGCTTAAAGGGTTAGTTCACCCAAAATTGAAAATGTTGTCATCATTTACTTATCCTCATGCTGTTCTGAACCTGTATAACACAAAAGTCTTCTTAGAGTATTATTTATATGAATGTAAGGAATTTATATATCCTAAAAATAAAATACATAGTTATAATGAGTCATGTGTGATGTTTGGTAATGGGTTAAGGTCCGTTCAAACCAAGAACGATAATTATAAAGATAACTGTAATGATAACTATATTTGCGTTCACACCAACGAACGATAACGGTCTGTTTATTTAGCTCACGCGCTGCCGTTTCAAAGTGTGTACAATTTTTTTTTGCTGTTCTTGTTGCATTTACACGGCTTTAACCAGCAGATGTACTCAGCATGCTATGTTTCGAGTGAATAGCTAGTGTAATCGATCTAATCTCTAACAGTGAATATAGCTGACGACGTCAACATAGCAGAATAAAAACAACGCCTAGTCTTTTTCACTGCAACTTCAAAGGAAGCAATGCTGTTGAAACTAGTGCTGAATCTGAGGTCATTTTAAGTTACACTGTTTGCTAGCCTGGCACAATGATCA
Source organism: Anabarilius grahami (assembly GCA_003731715.1). Classification (NCBI taxonomy): domain Eukaryota; kingdom Metazoa; phylum Chordata; class Actinopteri; order Cypriniformes; family Xenocyprididae; genus Anabarilius; species Anabarilius grahami. The sequence goes on along the minus strand of RJVU01027559.1, from coordinate 8,125,931 downwards.
CATTGTTAATACTTCTCACCATTTATTCCGAGGGTATGACCGATTGTGTTCCATATATCCATTTTCTTTAAAGTATCCTTGAAAACAGTGCTGGATTTTTCTGGACCTCAGCAATTAACTTCTCCGCAATGTCGTCTGCCATTTTAAATGCGCGAGCCCTTTGATTAGAACGGATTCTTATTGGTTTTCAGTGTTTTATCGTTCAACAGCTAAAAAAAAAAAATCTTTCTAAAAGTGATCCCAACGATATCGCTTCTCTATATCATTATCATTATGGCTGTGGTGTTACAGTGCTATTCTTTTATATTTAGAGCGATTTTGAGAACTATATATTTATCGTTATCATTATAGTTATAGTTCTTGGGGCCTTCACGGGTGTCAGTAAGATTTTATAATGTTGAAAGAAGTCTCTTATTCTCAAAAAGGCTTTATTAAATTCAGTAAAAACAGTAAAGTTGTGAAATATTATTTCAGAACTGTTTATAAAAGAACTGTTTTTGATTTGAATATATTTTAAAATGTAATTTATTCCTGTGATGCAAAGCTGAATTTTCAGCATCATTACTGCAGTCTTCAGTGTCACATGATTTTCCTTCAGAAATCATTCTAATATGATGAATTGCTGCTCAAGAAACATTTCTTTTTATTATTAATGCTATTAAAACAGTTGTGCTGCTTAATATTTTTGTGGAAACTGTGATAAATGTTTTCCGGGATTTTTTTTTAATGAATAAAAAGTTCAAAAGAACAGCATTTAATTGAAATAGAAAACTTTTGTAAGATTATAGACATCTTTACTGTTGCTTTTGATCAATTTAATGCATCCTTGCGAATAAAAGTATTAATTCCTTTTTTAAACAAAAATCTTACACATACCAACACGCATATATAGAGAAACAGTATAAAGTAATAATAGTACAGTACATGTTTTGTATATAAAAATAAAAACGCATTTCATTTTCAATACATTTTAAAGGAAAAACCTATCAAAGATATTTCAGGAGGTCAAGGCTTTTTGTAGAAGGATTGTTATTTGTTATAAAGGCCCCCTGACAGGGCCAGAAATGAAAGCGTTAAAAATCTATGATCCTCAGAGCATGTGTCCGCAAGAAAAAGAATGAGGTTCACCCAATGTTTTAAAGATAAAAAAAATGCAATGGAAGAGAATGAGGGAAAGAGGAGAAGTTGAATATATATTTCACATGATAAGAGAAAAGATGAAGCAGAAGGAAAAAAAGATTCTATTACCGTGGCGACAGTTACAAACCTGCCCTTGTGTGGAGTAGCCTCTGCTGAAAAGATTGATGCAATGAGTTCTGACCTTGGCTTGGAGCTGAAACTGGTGATGTATGTATGAGCATCTCCTTGCTAAATGGACCCAGATTTGTTGCGCTAATATACATGGAAGCCCAGTACCAAACTCACTACAGCGATAAATCAGCAGCCATTTTAGGTGTCATCTCTGGTTTATATTCCTCTTCTGTTTCTATTGCTCTAATCCATGTCACTAGCGTCATTTGAAACGAAACAGCATTATATTATTCTGTTGTCGCTGAATTAATCCCAAGCAATATGTGAAAAAGTTTACAAAATCGTGACCGTTTTGTAATCCACTTATTACGAATTTTTGTACAAAAATTATGTTTTATTTTTAAATAATTTGGTCAAAATATTGACAAAGTAAATAAATCCATGTGTTAGAAAACTAGGCTATATCACTCATTCCCATTCAGAGTAATCCATCTCTTTTTTTTATCATTTAATTCATTTTATGGCATAATGCACATGTGTAATCATCTGAAATACTGTAAAACTAATACTGTACTGTAAAAAAAGCAAGCACACTTCATGCAATGTAAAAGTAGTCAAATAGCTGGAACTTTAGTCATTTTTATGATAAATAATTAGCTGAGAATAAATGTTATAATGCTATATTATTATTATTACCACCAGTAATTTAATTCATTATTTCAATTTCATTTACAAGTAAAAATGGGACAATTCCAGCCCTGCCAACCCAATCTCACGGCAATTCGTAAGTATTTTTTTACGAGGTGGCCAACTCTTACGAATTTGTACGTTTTTTGCTAAATTTATATGAATTTGTACGAATGACCTACCCCTATCCCCGCCCCTAAACCTACCCGTCACTGGCGTTTAGGCAAATCGTATGAATTCGTACACGTGAGGTCATACAAAATACGAATTAGCCACCTCGTAAAATACATACGAATTGGTAGTGAGATAGCGTTGGTTTTACTGAGCAATGTTGCAAATCGTCCCTTTGCACCACCTGGTGGTGATTTCACTAATGAGTGTGACATGTGACTGGGTTGTATTTAATGCAGTGGCCTTTCAGTGGCGGTACACGTGGCAGTAATAGGTATTTTGGTTGACTACTATACTGTATGTTAACTTTATTAACAGTAGGCAACATATAGCATATTATTTCATTATTTCATTAACCCTTATTTAGGCCTGACTTAACTGTGAACAACCCAAATTGAGGGCAAATGTTTAAATGCTTTTGAGTGTTGTTACCCCACACTGAAACAGTTGCATAGACGTGAGGACCCAGAGGTAAACAAGGTTAGTCCTACACATTGATATATGCTTGCTATTCTAATTCAACCAATTAAGTTGCAGGAGACTTATGGAGGTGGATATGGAAGAAAGCATGTGCTCTCTGCTTCTCTTTCTTCTACTTACCCTTCTCGTCCCGTTCTGTGCTTTTGAAAGGGCCAGCCACTTTTCCTCACAACCTTTCTTTTTTTAAATTCCTCCTCCACTGGAGATGGGCGCAGCGGCACGGAGCTCTTTTTGATGACCTTTCAGTCTGTTTACATGTTTCTGTAGAGAAGGTAACCTTTTGCTCCCGGTGTTTTTCTGTAATGGAATGGTAGACTGGTGAAAAGATGAAAACTGAAAATGTATTGCCATGCTTGAATTAGAATTTCAAAACATGTGGAAAACAGTATGCAATATATTTATTCCTCGCTAAAATAGATGAAGTCTTGAAATGAGCTAGTGCGAAATATTGATCGGTTGCTAAATCAAAAAGTGTGTCAACTAAAAAAGTCTGACTTTAACTTAGCATGCTTTTTTGAAAAAATAAGGTATAGTTCGTTGTAGTATCAAAATTGTAGTGTTTCACTGATAAGCACATACTGTATGTCAAATTAGCCTACATTTTTAACCAAAATCCGTAGCAATGACACTTGAATCTGTTATGAGTTAATTTACAAAACTCCACTATTTTATTAAACATATCCATAAAATATTTTCTAATCATTCAGATTGTCCTGTCCATAATGATAGCGGAGTTCAGAGTGCCTCATTACACTCATTCAGAACAGTGCTCTTGATATTTGCACTGATCCCTACCTGCTCTGGCATTTGTAATTGAATGACACTTCACACCCATTTTAAACTGTAGCTAATCATGGGTGATCCTAATAAAGGCCATAACTGGCTCAGATGTGCTCTCTCTCACTCTTATTTTTTTTTCTCATAAAAAGGAATCATTACTAGTGTAGCAGTGTATGTCCTTTAAGGTCAATCTGTATTTAAACCATTGCTAATTTAAGCTCAGCGTTTTTTTAGTATTCTACACTCAAAATACAGCTGGATGCATTGTACCTAATATCTGCAGGAGTAAATTCCAGTTACTTGAGAAACACTTTCACCTATAGTTGAGTAAAAATAAAAATAGTAATACACATAAACCAACAAATATTAAAAAGAAATCCTGCATTTAAATTTTTCATACGTTTTTATATATTTATCGCTTTTGTTATCGCAAATTTGTAGAATTAAATTGTTAAATTGTCTTTAATTCAAATACATTGAATTAATTCAAATGCATAGTTTGTCCATGTGACAATACGCAAAAAAAATAAAAAAAAAGAATTTGTTTCGAAAGTTAAAAGTAATATTTTCCACTTATAGTCATTGGCTGTATGCCCCTTTTTACAAGATGTAATTTAAGGCCCTGTTTACACTAGTGCGTTTTCTTTTTAAAACGCATACGTTTTGCTATGGTTACATCTGTCGTTTACACTACGCCAGCGTTTTTGAACCTCAAAAAACTGAGACTTTTGAAAATGCTGTAGACCCCGTTTTAGTTTGAAAACACCGGGGTTGCATTGCAGTATAAACAGACCAAAACAGAGAACTTTGAAAACGATGGTATGGCTGCCCACATTCGCTCTGTGTACCCTTGACGACCGTGTAAACAATAACATGGAGACTGAACTGCAATCTTTGCTGGCTTTGTTGTATTTTTAGCAGCTATTGTGCGGTTAAACCCAAATTTTTTAATACTGCAGCTGCCATACATACTGTTTACACTTGTACGCACATGCCCAGTGTGCATGAACGGTCATGTGACATGCACACATAACATGAACATGAAGTTTCAGCTCAAAATACCCAGCAGATAATTTAATATACCATGTTGTAAATGTCCATTTTTGAGTGGAAGGAAAAACATGCTGTTTTCATGCATGTATCTTTAAATGCAAATGAGCTGCTGCTCCCCACCCCACTTTCCAGAAGAGGGCAGAGCCTGTACAGCTGGTGTCTCGGATACTCTGCCAAAAACTAAAACATCTGTTTGGTTTTGATTATCATCTCTATCACTGTCACGCTCACGTGGCATTGCAGTTCTTCATCATCATGAAAGTTTATTATTTGCATGTGTTTTAAAGCTATATCAGTCTAAACTTCTATGATTTTCTGAAAGCACACATATGACGCACGTGCACAGAAAGCTGGCTGTCAGATGGCATGTCCCGTGAGTATTAAACTAACTTCTCTTTCATGTCTTATTGCTCTTAAACTGTCAAATACACACAACGCTATGTTAAAAACACACAAAGTACACATAAACACAGTCGGTTATGTCTGTGAACGTAAACAGCAGGGAAAGAAATCACATGTGTATATTAGATCTGTGTATTACGCCTCTTTCACACTGCAAGCGTAAGCAGAGCGTAAGCAGCGCATATTTTTTTCGGCGTGCATGCTAACCAATGGATGCATTCACACAGGCAGCAGGAGCAGCGTGTAAGCATCGAGCAGGAGCGTCGCAAGCAGCAGTGAAGCAGGGGTTTCGCGCCGAGTCTATTTTTGCTGCGCTGCTGACGCTCAATTAAAGTGAAAGCACACTTTTGATGGACAAAATAAATAAAATTTCACACAAAAAAAATTCAAAATGCACAGAATAAGCATGTCTAATGAGTTTTAACAAGAATTTGAGTATGACAGAAAAGAAAATTAAGAATCAAAAATAATTATAGAAGATTTACCTTTTAAAGTTTTTTTTTACTGTTTTTATTCAGTTTGGGTTAAAGTATGGTGTATTATAAAAACTAAAGTAAACTTGCCAGAAAATATTATATATGAACATTATTTTAGTTTTTACACAGAGATGTATAGGCTGCAGCATACCCAAATCAAACCCGAGTTTGCTGGTTTTTTTCGCTGAGTTTGCGGTCTTGTAAACATGTGCACGCGGCAGATGATGTAAAACACAAAGCTTACCTCATTCGTGTGCACCAATGGATGACACGAGGCTTTTATTTATTTATTTTGTATTTATTTACGTTTATATGAGAATGTTGTACATCTCCCCATGTTAACAAACTTTCAAGACTTAAGTTTATAAATGACCAACTTATAAAAACAAATGTATAGTTGTCTTTGTAAAGAAATGCTCACTTTATATGTAGCTTGGAGCCGCTGTGACGCTGTACAAACGCTTGCAGTGTGAATACTCGCGCGTCTCTGCAGGTGTAGTTACGCTCACGCGCTGCTCACGCTTGTGAAACAGGCGTTAAAGTGAAAGCAGCGTAACATACAGTACCTACTGCTATATATGCTGTTAATATGAATCAAACAACAAAGAAAAATGAAAATAACTCACTCTTGATTGAATAACTTTAGCTTTAATAAAATAAAATAAAAATGTAATTGAATGCTGCTGTTAACCCTTTCAAGCGTGAGTTTAAAATATTCTAGCTGCCCCCAGAGTGAGTTTTTTTTAAAGCGACCATTATTTAGAACGTTTGTCCTTATTGTTTCCATGGCGACGCGTCCTGCCTGTCACTAATGCTGAAGGCAGCCACAATAACACTGTATGACAGACAGATCGCTATTATTTTGTTTTTCCTTTTTTATTTGAAATATTCACAAACTTGCTTACCATGTCATCAACTATCTGATATTCCGATTCTCAAATATGTGTAAGTGAGTGTGTTTTGTTGTTTAAAAACCTTTATAAATGATCTTTATTTTGATCTATTATGCGAGATGGGCGCCGCCATCTTAGTTTGCGCTGCAGTTCACAGAGTCCTGTCAGTCTGATTTACAGCAAGTGAATTCATCAGTTTCTCCCGAAATATATGCAAGTAAGTGGCTGGCGAACTGGAAGAATAATAGAGTAATCTTTATAGAGTAAACTACATACTTATTATGTGTGTCTGATATGAATAAATGTGGGCAAATAATATTTGAATTCACTGTTATTGCTGCTTCCACTGATGTCTGACATCAGTGTGTATTTTATAAACTCCACATGTATTGTTTTAATGGTGTTTATGCGTATTTAAATGTATGAAACCTTAAAAAAACATTATGTGGCTGAAAAGACTGGATAGTTGTGATATAATGATAAGAGCTGCGCGCTCCGTCTCGCTGCCAAAGCGCGAAATCACAGTTTGAATCTGGCAGTTATGTGACGTCGCTGAACGTTCGAAATCCCATATGTGGGACCGTACCGCTCAAAGGGTTAAATGCCCTGGTGAGGCGGACTGTGTTCAACTCACTCAGGGCGGGATCTGTGCCAATAGGTTGTTTGCACACGACGTCACTGCTGCACGCGAAATGCGGCTGGAGGGCAAGCAGTGATTTTTCTATATAGGAATCCTATCACAAACATAAAATTCCTATGTTTTGCGTCACACAATGAGCTTATATCGTTTACGTAACTTATATCGTTTTTTAATTTTGAAAGTTGTCACCTTTTGTAGCGTTTTGCGTCTGCCGATACTGAAATGAATGATACCTGCTTACCTTATTTGTTTTTGACTTCAAATTCTTCATGGTATCGTTTACAGGGAAGAGAAGATATTTTATCCCATTGCATGATCATTTGGTGTTTCACTTCAGTTTTGTAGAATTCCGTTTACAATGTTGATCTGGTTACCATGAAAACAGTGTCACGCGCTGCTGCTTCAGCCATCATACGGTAGAAAATGTCCCAAAAAAAAATGTGTTCAACAAGCTGACAGAAGTCGAGCCATTTTTTTGTTGGAAGGGTGTAAATGTAACTGTAGTTTTAATGTTTTCTTTGCAATTATTCACTTTCCCATATGACCACGGAGGAGAATCGGAGGGGCATTTGACAGGCACCCGACAGGCACCCTTTTTTACAGTCTATGACAGACACCGGCGCACCATTTTATTTTTATTTTTGTATGTATTTCAACAAATGTAAACCAAAATCAAACCCATAGAAACTCGTGAACAGTTTTGAAGTGGCTGCGTGCAGGTTATACTCATTCACAAGCCGAGTTAGAGTCATACTCGCAAATGTAATGTTAATTATTACACCAAAACAAAATACAAAACTTTCAAAAACACTCTGCTATGTGATTATTTTATTGAGTGATAGAGTGGAAAAGTTTTTTTTTGTTTGTTTTTTTTTATTAACAGAAAATTTAAAAGAACAGCATTTATGTGAAATAGATTTTTTTTTAACAATTGTCTTTACTGTCACTTTTGATCAATTTACATCCTTGCTGACTTTAAACTTTTGAACGATAATGTACAGGTGCTGGTCATATAATTAGAATATCATCAAAAAGTTGATTTATTTCACTAATTCCATTCAAAAAGTGAAACTTGTATATTATATTCATTCATTACACACAGACTGATATATTTCAAATGTTTATTTCTTTTAATTTTGATGATTATAACTGACAACTAAGGAAAATCCAAAATTCAGTATCTCAGAAGATTAGAATATAACCGGACGCATTATGATAAATCTATAGAAAAAAATATTTGACTCTTTTTCTTTTCTTAGAATGGCTTAACTTAAAGTGCTGTAAAAAAAATTTGGAAAAAAATATTATTTTAAGGTACTTTATGATATGTTGCCATATGGCAACAACGTGCAATAGTGGAAATAACTTAGAATAAGTGTAAGTGTATATAGTTAATATTTTTCCTCAGAAATGTTGTTTGTAATGAATCAATTGGTGCTATTATAAGCTTTAGCAGTAATTATAAACAATACCTTATACTTATTTTCCAACATCTTGTGCTTTTATTTATTCCATTCTCTTTTGCTAAATAATGCTTTATATTCTTTGAATTTCATTAAGTTTTTCGTGAATATTATTTAAATTGCAAATGTAGACAGTTAAAAAAAAATCTAATACTGTTCATCATGTATCATAAAGCATTGACATAAAACCAAAAACATTGCAGTTCATGAAAATTCAACATTACGCAATCTTATGAGAGTAAGGTTATGAACATGAACCCCCCATAATCCTTGAAACTTCACCTTTTTTATGTACGAAACTTCAAAAAGCATTTTTTTTTCAGAGGTGAGACACAAGTACACATTACATTTGGTGCACTTCACCCTAACAATACACTTACAGACACTTGCACCTGCCTTTTTGAGACACCATGGTAGGCCAGTGGTCGGTCTGGGCCAGTAGTACTGGCAGTGGTCTGGCAGGTCTCTGATGTTGATTTAATCCATAATACAAATGCCATGGCAGTCCTTAACATACGACTAATCAACATTATATCACTAGCATTAATGTTTTTATTGTTAAATCTTTACAGACTGCAGCTGGCCTTTGCTAGCTAGCTAACCTATTATAATAATGTCATTCCATTATTGCACAGTGTTGCCATATGGCAACACAGACATTTTATCGATTTACCAAAAACGAATTTCATAAAAACAATTTTGAGTGGTGAATATGTCATCATAACTTACCTGAGATGATGTAAAAAAAAAATTTGTGAATGTGACATGGGCGGGTCCTTGTTTGTTACTGACGTTTTTGTTTGCTTTCAGCAGCTACCGACAAGAGACGGCAGTCTGTCAGAAATCACGCCACAGAAAAAAATGGCATGTCATGTGACTTAACCAAAGCACATCATTGGCTAAACTAAGGTCTTCTCTTACCAATAAAAAAAACGAGAATGTTCTCTTAAAGAGACAGTGGCAGGGAAATGAACACAAAGAGTATGTTGCCATATGGCAACACTATGCGGTAGAGGGTTAAGACCAATACAAAGAAAGGATTTTTAGAAATCTTGGCCAAATGAAAGGTATGAACATGAAAAGTATGAGCATGTACAGCACTCAATACTTAGTTGGGGCTCCTTTTGCCTGAATTACTGAAGCAATGCGGCGTGGCATGGAGTCGATCAGTCTGTGGCACTGCTCAGGTGTTATGAGAGCCCAGGTTGCTCTGATAGTGGCCTTCAGCTCTTCTGCATTGTTGGGTCTGGCATATCGCATCTTCCTCTTCACAATACCCCATAGATTTTCTATGGGGTTAAGGTCAGGCGAGTTTGCTGGCCAATTAAGAACAGGGATACCATGGTCCTTAAACCAGGTACTGGTAGCTTTGGCACTGTGTGCAGGTGCCAAGTCCTGTTGGAAAATGAAATCTGCATCTCCATAAAGTTGGTCAGCAGCAGGAAGCATGAAGTGCTCTAAAACTTCCTGGTATACGGCTGCGTTGACCTTGGACCTCAGAAAACACAGTGGACCAACACCAGCAGATGACATGGCACCCCAAACCATCACTGACTGTGGAAACTTTACACTGGACCTCAAGCAACGTGGATTGTGTGCCCCTCCTCTCTTCCTCCAGACTCTGGGACCCTGATTTCCAAAGGAAATGCAAAATTTACTTTCATCAGAGAACATAACTTTGGACCACTCAGAAGCAGTCAAGTCCTTTTTGTCTTTAGCCCAGGCGAGACGCTTCTAACACTGTCTGTTGTTCAAGAGTGGCTTGACAAAAGGAATGCGACTGCTGAAACCCATGTCTTGCATACGTCTGTGCGTAGTGGTTCTTGAAGCACTGACTCCAGCTGCAGTCCACTCTTTGTGAATCTCCCCCACATTTTTGAATGGGTTTTGTTTCACAATCCTCTCCAGGGTACAGTTATCCCTATTGCTTGTACACGTTTTTCTACCACATCTTTTCCTTCCCTTCGCCTCTCTATTAATGTGCTTGGACACAGAGCTCTGTGAACAGCCAGCCTCTTTTGCAATGACCTTTTGTGTCTTGCCCTCCTTGTGCAAGGTGTCAATGGTCGTCTTTTGGACAACTGTCAAGTCAGCAGTCTTCCCCATGATTGTGTAGCCTACAGAACTAGACTGAGACACCATTTAAAGGCCTTTGCAGGTGTTTTGAGTTAATTAGCTGATTAGAGTGTGGCACCAGGTGTCTTCAATACTGAACCTTTTCACAATATTCTAATTTTCTGAGATACTGAATTTGGGATTTTCCTTAGTTGTCAGTTATAATCATCAAAATTAAAAGAAATAAACATTTGAAATGTATCAGTCTGTGTGTAATGAATGAATATAATATACAAGTTTCACTTTTTGAATGGAATTAGTGAAATAAATCAACTTTTTGATTATATTCTATTTATATGACCAGCACCTGTATACGAGAAATAAAGTCATATGTACAAAAAGCAACTAAAGACATAGTGCCCTTCAAGGGTGCAAAGACAGCCTTTGTAATTCACCCTATATTAAGAAAACATGATGATTCTTATCACTGGAAGACTTATTCAATTCAGCTTATGTTTTAATCAAATTTTTGCTTCATATATATCTTCTCTGACATGCATGGCCCAAAATGTAACCGTCAAAGCGGTCACCTGAAATAGATCAATCATTATGCTATTCGAGCCCGTAATGATGTGTTTGGCTATTGTGAGTGTCCCTGTTATCTATGACACAGAGGTCAGGGAGGGGCGGCCCGTCTCTAACAGCTCTCTACTGCAGCTGCCACATGTCGTATGACATTGTGCATATCACCAAAATCATCCTCTCTCTCTCTTTTAGGCAGCCACTACTTGTATCCAGACAGAGAGTCAGATTCATTTAATCAGCTCAAACAGTGTCCCATTCATTCTGTATTACCAATTCTGCCTCCAGATCTCTTATCAGTGCGACGTATGTATGGATGGAAGTGGCATCCTCACAAGCTACAAATGAATGAATTATTGGACGTAGGGTATTGGGAAGCAATAGATAGAGATATTCGAGGTCTGTAATATGTTTGCTTTCTTAGCCTTATCATTTCAGACAAAAATGCTTCTTATCTGCCATCCCCGCTCACAACCGATGGAATGTAAAGCTGTTTCCCCACACTGTCAAGAGCTTAATATTGTCTGATCTTTGTCTGGAGAGAGAAAATAAAATGTGTATTTTTTTATAGATTGTTAAAATTTATATATATACACACACTACCTTTCTAAAGTTTGGGGTAAGATTTTTTTTTTATTATTAGGGTAGGGTGAGGGGGAAAAACCCCACAGATGGGGTATATTGACCCAGTCTGACAAAGTAAGTTGCTTTATACATTTACAGTAAAATCAGGCAGTCTTAGCTTAAAATTAAAAAGAATATAATCAATCATAATGATTTACAAAATTATAATATCTTATTTGAAAAATATTGTTAGCTGATGCTAACTTGCTAGCTAACTAGCTACCTGATGCTAACTTGAGGTAATTTTTTAAATATAAAGTCCAAATATTTTTATTCAACCACCAAGTTAGATGACATTTGATTGAAAAACAAAGGATTTGATGTTCAGAACAGAGCAACTACAGTAATTATGATAGTGGGAAGGGGACGTTTTACCTTTTTATCTGTTTTCTTTCTGGTATGTCACCGGTGTAAGCTTTACTGTAAATACTTCTACATCACTCTTGCCAATGTAGTCCATAGTTGCAACAAAAATGTATCTTGACTATATCTAGTGGTTATTTTGGGGAAAACAGTAGGGGGGTGTTTTACCCCAAGGGGGCATTTTCCCCCACTGTACGTTATTTTTTTTTTTTTTTTTTTGGGGGGGGGGGGGGGGGGGGGTTAAAATTAATACTGCTATTCAGCAAGCAAGGATGAATAATATTGATCAAAATTGACAGTAAAGACGTGTTGTTACAAAAGATTTATATTTCAAATAAATGCTGTTCTTTTGAACTTTATTCTCATCAAAGAATCATGAAAAAAAGTATCACGGTATTCAAAAAATATTACGCATCACACCCATTTTCAACTCTGATAATAATAAGAAATGTTTCTTGAGCAGCAAATCAGCATATGATAATCATTTCTGAAGGGTCATGTGACACTGAAGACTGGAGTAAAGATGCTGAAAATTCAGCATTCTATTATAGTGAATAAGTGCAATTTGTTTGTACAGTGGTGATCAGAATTATTGGCACCCTTGGTAAATATGATCAAAGATGACTATAAAAATAAATCTGCATTGTTTATCCTTTTGATCTTTAATTAATAAAATTAGCAAAAATCTAACCTTTCATTGAAGGAAAAGAATTGAAAGTGGGGGGGAAAATCACATTATGAAATAAATGTTTTTCTTCAAAACACGTTGGCCACAATTATTGGCACCCCTAGAATATTTATGAGTAAAATATCTCTGAAGTATATTCCCATTCATATTTAAATTTTTTTAGCACACCAGGGTGATCATGAACATGAAATTGTCCAGCCATGACTTCCTGTTCCACAGGAGTACAAACATGAGGAAACACAAAGGCCAAATTCCCTTAATCATCCAAAGACTCTCCAAGGATTACAGTTGGAGAATTGCAGAGATTAGTTGAGTCTTGAGTTTCAGAAAGCCTAAAAAATTTTTATCAAACAGCACCTACATCCCCACAAGTTGTTCGGGAGAGTTTCAAGAAAAATCCTCTGCTCTTATCCAGAAACAATCTCCAGCATATTCAGTTGTCAGTCAAGACTGGAACTTCAAACGGGACCAGCTTCTATGGTCAGATGAAACTAAAAAAAGAGCTTTTTGGCAGCAAACCCACCAGATGGGTTTGGTGCACACATGGATAAAAA
>RJVU01027559.1:8079162-8104941 GCA_003731715.1 Anabarilius grahami | reverse complement strand
ATATATATATATAAACAGTCAAACCAAAATTTATTCAGACACCTTGAACATTTCATTCATTAATACAGTTTATTCACTATAGTTTAAAAAAATGGCAATAAAACATGACAAGATCTCAGAGTTAAACTGTGTCAGAAAAAATGTATCTTAATTACGTCAAAAATGTCTGAATAATTTTTGGTTTGACTACATTATTATATATATATATATACAATCATTCACAATACACCCAAGTTGAAGTTGAATTTTATGCATCAACTACATATTAACATAAGTAACACTTTCTAATTTTTTTTGTATTAAAACCTAGAGAACGTTAAAGCAGAGAAAGAAAAATAGTACAGAAAAACTATGAAAAGCATTTTAACGAAGGCCTAATTTCGCTGAGACTTCCCTTCCTCCTTTACGCTGCTCTCGAGATTGCTTGCTTTCCAATGTCTAAAAATGAATAATGATAATCCAGTAAAAACCGCAGGTCTTTGTCAGGACAATCATTGTGCTTTCTCAGGGCAGACAGAGACTCGTAAAAACGGTATTTTGAAAATGAATGGAAGCGTGTTAGCAGGAGTGCATCGTAGGAAAATAATGTGCAGTTTCATTGATGGACAGCGCGTTTCAACCAGGGTTTATGTACACACTACAGCCAATGAGGCTGAAAAAAAGCAGCAGGAGGATGTGATGGATCTGTTATTGTCTTTCAGACCCCCCATCTATCTGTAGTGGTCAGGGATGTGCTCTTAAACCATTGCAATGTTTTAACTTATTACCCAGTGTGCACTGTGGATATAAGTCAAAAAATGCCTATTCTCTTGATTACATGCAGATAGTCACATTAAACCATGACAGAGTTTATCTATCTATCTATCTATCTATCTATATATGTGTTCTCACATACATTTGCAGCATTTTAAGCATAATTGAATGTTCAATTCATGATCAATTTACCAATTGTTCCAATTTATCAATTAATCAATAGTTCTTTCTGTCTTTTGTTCTTTCTTCTTTTGAAAATGTGTACTAGACAATTATTCTATGACATAACCAACGTTTTTAAATAGCATTTTAACAATTTTAGTTGGGAAAGAGGTTTGCTCAATCCCAAGTAGCATTTCCACAACAATGCTGTCTTTTTATTTTCTTTGAGCATTGTAAATGCTCTTTACCACTCATGATAATTTTCATTATATCCTGAAATACTCCAGCTCTCTCATGTTTCACTATTTTCAATTAAACTGTACTTGTAGCAATTTACCCAGCATCTTTTTTAGGACAGTGACCACATTTTTTGTGAAGGTGTTCCGAGGCAACAAGGAGATTTAAATAATTCATAATCTGTCTTGAGAAATTAGCTTGCCTTTTCAAATTTCCAAGGATGACATGCTACAGTTCATTACTTGTTTACAGCGACTACAGTATTGCCTCATCTCAATTAAAAATGACTTACTGATGTTCCTTATAAACCACACAGCCATGAAGTCCTGATCATTAAATAGAAACTAATTCTCACTGTACAGTGAACAACCTGAGAGACTAGCATGACAGCTAATTAAAATGTGTAAGACTTTAATAAACACCAAAACAAATAATGCATTGTCTGCATTAGAAAGAAAAAAAACTTTTAATTGCACAGAGGAATATCAGTCGGCAGAATCAAACCATACGTCAACTGTCAAGTCTCAACAACAGCGAATCTGCTGGAATAATTCGATCTTGATGGGTAAAGCATGCATACAGCGCTTCACTACAAACATCCTAATGGCCTCTACACAGAGCACTGGACCAAGATTCAGACTAATTTAACCCTGAAAAGCGCAAGGCAAATAAAATGATCCGAGTTACATTTTTTAATGAAAAGGGGGGAATTAATTTTTTATTCACTTGCAACGAGACACGGGAGCCACGTCTCCGTAGCTTAGACGTTAAGAACAATGGGTGGTCGACTTTCATCAAAAAGACAAGCCTGGTAATGAATCCATACTCCCTTTAATGAGGATACACATAAAAAGGCTTGTCAGAGTTAATGAAAAACTACTCTCTACACGCTCCTGTATGACAGCAATGGAAGATAGCGGCCTTTGAATGGTCATCATCATCCATTTCAACAAGCCTATTTTTACCACTGCTCAGGACACTTGATCTTTTGTTGCTCATCATTGCATTAGTTAAATGGAATCGTTCACGCGGGGAACACACACGGGTTTCGGTCTTATCTGTCTGCTTCTCAGAAAGGCTGAATAGAAAAGCGTCTTGATTGGAACATATTGAGAAGGGAAGGTGCATTGAGACCCAGTGGAGCATGAGTGCCCCTTGCAGATACCTGCAAATGTCTAATCACAGCGCTCTGATGAACCTTGCCTCTGACAGGCCTCTTGCCTGCCCTCCGACGTGTAACACGCTGCACTTCATGGGGGAATTATGCGGTGGAGGTCTAACTCCATGAGCAATGGAGCTTGACTGAGACAGTGAGACTGTAATGGAGTAGGACAATTGATGGGGATTTTCCTGGCTAAAAGTGTCCATCAGTCCGAAATTCTGATGCCGGGATAGAGTGGCAACCCATGCATGCTCGCTTCCTGGTCAGTGAGCTGTAAGGGAGCTGGGGAACGAATGTTTGATTAACCCAGTAGGAAGGTGATGGCCACGGTAGAGAGGGAGACACGCTGCAATTTGTTAGCTAAGCGTTATCTGCGTGGTTGCTCCTCCCCAGCTGAGGTCTGAAGGGAGAGGGGATGAAGAAGGGGTGTGGTGGGAGACAGATGCCTAACGACTCCCATGGGGGCCCAGTTTCTGGCCCCTTATCTCATCCGCGGTTTGTGTGGGTTGCCATAGAAACGGCCATTTGAAGATAAAACCATGAACCTCTTTGAATTAGATCAACGGCTATTAGTTGAATTTACTGGACTTGGTGACTGTGTGTTCAATCTTCAAAAGGAGATTTTACAGAAATCTGTACCTGGAAAGTATTCATCATACTTTGCTTTATATAGAAAGTAGCTGTTGTATATTTAGGCTATATTTACATGACAACGATGTACTAAAATCGGAAAAAAAATTCCTTCGCTTTTTTCGCGTACAGACGACAACGTTGTCAAAACGATCCCCATTCACACGGATCTGCGAAAATGACTAACCCCCAGTTGTGACAGACAAGGCTTAAACTAGTCCCAGACTAAAATGCATGTTTGAGCTGTTTTAACTGAAAGTAACTTGCCCTGACATATCTTAAAATATGTCTCAATATCTCAAAATGCAAACCAGTAATGTTTTTTTCTGGAGCACGTTCATAAAAGCTACTTAGACACCCTAATTGAACTAATGCCTAATCCTGGCTTAGTCTAAGCCCTGTCTGTGAAACCAGGCCTAAAAATGCTGTATTCTGCATGCCAGGCCAGTAGTTGGTGATGTAACTCTGTAAAGAAACACTACACGCCTATAGATTGAACAAGTAATATGCATACGCATGATGCCAGCGTTTTCACAGAGACGATAATGGTATCGTTTTCAAAAACTTGCACTTTGAAACCCAATTTTAAAAGCATTTTCAGGTCGCCAAAGCACATTGTCGTATAAATGAATGGCCAAAATGCAAAAACATTATTATTTTAGTTGAAAACGGTATCATGTAAATGCCCCCTAAGTCCAACAGCCCTGGATCAACTTAAATAGTTAACTGAAACCAATAGGTGGTGGCAAATTACTCTGAGTTACAAAATTGCAGATTTGTTCAGGAAAGAACCAAGTGACGTGAATCATTAGCCGCTTTTCCACCGTCATGCCGAATGGTTCTTAGAATGGTAAGAAAAGGTTCCAGTTGTGTTTCCACTGGAGTCTGGAACGACACGGCACGATTACAAACCATTCTTGGCCCAGAATTCTGGGCACAGTTGTCTAACCGTGCTGAATCGAGCTGGTAATATGCGTGAAGTGACGTCGACACACAGGATTGGTCACTTGTCTGTTGCCTGGCTACTAGTTTCTCCGTAGCTGGCTAAGCACTCTATTTGAGTGACGTAAACACAAATTAATAATAAAATGAAAAGAAATATCTCATCATCCTCCATAATGCGGTTGTTATTTACATCTCGTATCATCAGTAAACCGTTGCGTTACCAAGGCAATGACTGACGTTTTTGTATTACATTCCAAAGAGCGGCCGTTATCAGCCCCACAGAGGAAAATGAAACGGTAACCGTACCAGCTGGCCCGGATCGGCACGGAACGGAACGGTTAAGCAATAAGAACCGTTCGGCCCGACAGTGGAAAAGATTCAAAGATTCAAAGAAATTTATTGTCATATACACAGTTAAACAAGTTTAACTATGCAATGAAATTCTTACGTGCTTGTTTCCCTTTTACAGTACAATAATAGTATAGTTACCTATACTAAAGGACAGAAAACCATACAGTGCATAAACACAATTGCACTGATTACAGTCGCTGATTATTTAAGAGTCTTATGGCTTGTGGGAAAAAACTATTGGTGAGCCGTGTTGTTCTCGACCTGATGCTTCTGTAGCGCCTCCCAGAGGGGAGTAATGCAAACAGCGAGTTTTGAGGGTGTGTCCGATCCTTTATGATGTTCTGGGCCCTCCTGATGACTCGACTCTTGTAGGAGTCCTGTAGAGAAGGGAAGGCCGCTCCACAGATGTTCTGTGCAGTTTTAATCACACGCTGGAGCACCTTTCTCTGCTGCACCGTGCAGTTTCCAAACCACACAATGATGGAGCTGGTAACAATACTCTCCACTGTACATCTATAGAAGTTACTCAAGATTTTGGTTCTCATGCCAAATTTCTTGAGCTTTCTTAAAAAGTAGAGTCTTGTATGGGCTTTCTTGATAAGTTGTGTTGTGTTTTGTGACCAGGTGAAATCCTCGCTGATGTAGATTCCGAGGAATTTGAAAGTTGTTACCCTCTCTACCTCCGTCTGTCCTGTGTAGATGGGTGTGTGCCGCACTCTCCTCTTCCTTGGGTCGACAATCATCTCCTTGGTCTTGTTGATGTTTAAATGGAGATTGTTTTCCCTACACCAGACCTCGAGTGATGCCACCTCTGCCCTGTACTCTGTCTCCTCTCCACCGGTGATCAGCCCAATGACTGTGGTGTCATCAGCAAATTTAATAATGCTGGTGTATTGATGAGATGCCACACAGTCTTGGGTAAAGAGAGTATAGAGCAGGGGGCTGGAGAGCCATTGTGAAAAGCGGCTATTGAATCATTCATTCAACTGATTCATTCAAGAACAAAATAAGTAATTCGTAGATACTTCCTTTGAATTAATTCATGACTGTTCAAAATTATGTTCTATGTAGTATGAATGTGTGTAGTATGAATGTAATTCGAACATACTACATTCGTCATGTTGTCATTGTCATGTAACATACCAACATCAATTGCATTGCTTTCCTGCCATTTACAGATTCAAGACAAAACAGAGTAGGGGCCATTCACACAGAACATGTTTTTGCAGTTATAAATGCAAGACGTATGTCTACAGACATTCTTTTACCTTGAGCGCCATGTTTTTAGAATGCTGTGTAATGCATGAGACACGAGTGCAATGGTCAAACACATCTAATACAGGAATTTGTGAACTGCACACCATACGAAAAGAGTTCAGAAAGGCATAAAGAAATAACCGATGGCGTCACGTATCATTTATATAATGTGTTGCCTGCAAATATCGGCAATAAAGCCAGCTTCCAAAAAATGTTACAGACAACATAGTATTTTTTTGTCCATATCGCACCCCTAAGTGATTCACTCTTTGTTGTGACCATGCATGTGCATCATCCTTTCCCTGATCAAAGTTTGCATAATTAAATGTGCTGGGGGAATTTGGCTATTGAAAATATAACATTTTAATTAAACTATGCTCAAATTAACGAAAACAAATGACTTGAATAAATATTTTGCTGAACAAGGCTCAAAGATCCAAGTCAAAAAAATAATCAGAACTTTCCATCACTAGTAACTGGCAATAGTGTGTCTAAAATGTAAGTACTTCAATACTAACAACTTGTTTGTTGATCTTGTTGCAAAAAATCAATGTCA
Organism: Anabarilius grahami; assembly: GCA_003731715.1. Classification (NCBI taxonomy): domain Eukaryota; kingdom Metazoa; phylum Chordata; class Actinopteri; order Cypriniformes; family Xenocyprididae; genus Anabarilius; species Anabarilius grahami. The sequence continues at coordinate 8,098,888 of RJVU01027559.1, read as the reverse complement.
CATAACACTGAATTGTGGAATATCAATGATATACAAAATTGTTGTCAGTTGCAGGGGCGTCATAACGATCTTAAACTTATCAGCTTTGCTCATGAATATGAACTGCCTAACATGACCTTCACTCCAAATGGATTTCCTGAAAAGCCACTAGCCATAGCTGAATTACTGCTTACAGGTTCATCCAGTCCAATATATTGATATATAATGATGTTGTAATGGTTACTACCCCACTGGTCTGCTATAAATATGCATATAATCAAACAACAGGTTGCGTTACCATAACAGTGATCTATATAATGTTTGATTTTCTGCAGAATGAGGTACGCTTTGCATCGGAGAACTTATAGAACGTAAAAGCACAGGTTTTCTTGTCTTTCCCCCCCCCCTATCTGTACAGACAGATGTTTCTTCATCCTCCCTTCTCATCAAAACAGGAACATCTGGCAAAGCCACCTCCGCACAACAGTTAAACGTAAGGTTACCTTGGAGGCTGACAGCAGCTGAGCACAGACAAAAAAAAGAGAGAACAAAACAAAACGCATAATTTTTTTGTGTTAGAAACACATTTTTTTGTCTACCTAACATACAGCATAGCTTCATCTAAATTCTTCGATATCTGATATATAGTACAAGTCTGTTAATTGCAGCCACCTGAATATACATCGCTGACTGGCCGGAAACCTTAATACGCATTATAGAGCGAGTTCACTAACAAGTCACTAAGGTTAACTCATGCTAACAAGGGATATCAGTATATTTATCAGTATATATGATACGGTTTGCTGTTTATGTCTTAAATAGGTATGTGTACTGTTAATCGCAGCCTATAAACAAACTAGTAAGGTGACTGTGGCATGAATCCGATAGAACAGAAAGCTTATGAGAATATTTATATATGAGAGTTATTTCACATAGACGGGTTAAAATTCCTACGTTGAGTTGATGATGTGATATAAAGCAAGTGGATTATATTAAAAGCAGCTGAATGATTTATTCTGTAGCTGGCAGAGAGAGGCCTGGCCACTAAAGAGTTAATGAGAGACCTCTCACAGCCCTTATGACAGAAAAAGATGTTTACTTGAAATGACGTCAAATGGGCAAATTCATGTAGCATTTGCAATGAACAATTACTTAAATAATTGGTCCCCGCACCAAAAGATTGATTGCATAAAAGCTGTTTTCGTTTGAAAATCCATTAGCGGGCACCATTTTTCCAGCACACTTTGACATCCTATGATTTTATTAATTTTTATTCCCAAAGATGCATGATTCTCTCGCTCTGGTCCTTTGCCCTTTGCAAAGAGCACAGTAAGAGAGGGAAAGAAAGGGAGGGAGAAATGAAGAGAGAGAGTACCACTTAGATGCCGTCATTGATTACGCCAACTATCAGGACCCTTGAATATAAAAGGTCTCCATTTGGGAATTGAGAAATCTCCATATGCTAGATTCCACTTGCTTCCAGGACCTGCTGGTTGATTTACATTAGTATTCATTAATCTATTAACTGTTGAAGAAGCTGAGACTGTGATTGGATCTGAAAGCAAAGGTGTTTCAAGTGGCCCTTGTGGTTGAGGGAGAAAACCGCAGACTGACAGAGACAGAAAGAAAGAGAGATGGAGGAAAAGCATGTTGCGATGCCACCTCGTACCTCTCCTCCTCATCATTCTTTGCTCTCTTCTCATTCTTACTCATTGCAGACACCGTGCATACATTAACATACTAATTAAACCTCAATTAGTAGTTGCGCTGACTGTTCTTTTTTTATCAGTGAGATGTAAAATATGGATTGGACATTAGCGACACCAGAGGCTAATTTATCAAATGCTTTTCAAAGGTTTTTTTTTAATTATTCAACAATTTCTGTACAGGGAATTTATGTTAACGATTGGTGTATCATAATGATGTTTAATTAACATGATGATGAAATGCCAAGGTTTTGGAACTTTGACCAGTCATTCTTCAAAGTACGGGAGTTTAAAGACAGTTTGAAGCTGAACCTGATCACGTGCACGCATATAAATGCATAGACGCACCTAAAGTGATTTAGCAAAGTAGGACGTTTCTGAATTAGTATCCTTGTTGGTATTTGAATAGCACTCTTATTAACCACTACAATTAGGGTGGGTTAGGCTAATAGTGTGTTTACATGTGAGATATTTCTGTTTGTCATCTTTGACCTCTGACCATGAAGGTGTTTCTATGTCTGAAGCTCTGAAGATGAACAATATGGCAAGGCTAAAGATTGACAGTTGACTGTTGTCAATAAAATTTAATATAATTTATAGTAAACAAAGTTCCAGGTTTGCTGTGCTTGTTTATAGGGCTGCACAATTTGGCTGAAAATTTTGTGATATATACATATATATATATATCAATTTGATAATAATAATAATTATTATTATTATTACAGCTATTGTAATATTTCACTGTAAAATAAAAAATAAAGTAATAATAATTTTATTTTACAGTATTACATTGCTAATTCATTTTTAAACGTTAAACCATCAAGCTTTTATTTTGGCATAAAACTGCCCTCATGTCGTTCTGGGTTGTAAAACCTTCCTTCATCTTTGGAACACAAATTAAAATATTTTTGATTGATTACTGAATAAAGTCTTTTTTTCTTTCTTTTTTTTGCACACAAAAAGTATTCTAGCCGCTTCATAAAATTAACGTTGAACCACTGCAGTCATGTCGACTATTTTAACGATGTCTTTAGTACCTTTCTGGACCTTGAAAGTGTCGGTTAAATTGCTGTCTATGTCAACCTCTGGGATTTCATCAAAAATATCTTAATTTGTGTTCCGAAGATGAACGAAGATCTTATGGGTTTGGAACGACACGAGGGTGAGTAATTAATGACAGAAATTTCATTTTTGGGTGAACTATCCCTTTAAAGCTTCACTTGCACAGATGAGTTTGTGTGGAGAGGCATTTAGACTCACTGTAAAAAATTATTTTCATGATTTGTCATCACACCATTTTTTTTCTTTTGTCAAATCAACTTAATTAATGTGGTTCAGATAACATAATATTTTGAGTTTCTGTTGATTAAACCAATCACCTTCATTGTATTAAATTTTTTCAATTAACTAAAAATTTTAAGGCAACCAGGTAACTTACTTTTTTAAGTTAAACCAATTCTTTTTTACTGTGCTGGACCATGAGTTGCTTGCCTGTAAAAGAACACAATGCCATGCTTCATTCTGACACGCACGGCACATATTTACTTAATTAAAACACAGACATTGTGATTTGATAAATGCACTCAGCCGTATTAAGATTTTGGTTTCATTTCGATTAATTCAGCAAACCCCCAAAATTGCTGACCCTTTTTTTTTTTGTTTAGAACCTTGTCTTAATACCAACATATGCAATTTGGGTAAATTGCACTGTACTCATCAACAAAATAAACTGCTTGCAATTTAGAACGGAAAATCATCAACAAACAAAGCAAACGGCCAGTTAGATTCTTATGCCAAGTGAGATATCGGAACATTTGTCGTAATTCACCGGACACAACTGAAAGCGAAACAACTTGGTGTTAAAGGATTAGTTCACTTTCAAATGAAAATTACCCCAAGCTTTACTCACCCTCAAGCCATCCTAGGTGTATATGACTTTCTTCTTTCTGATGGACATAATCATAGAAATATTAATAAATATCCTGATGCATCCAAGTTTTATAATGGCAGTAAACGTTATTTAACAAGGTGCCTTCCGTATTCAAGTTACGAAGAAAGTGTAAACTGGCATCGTGTCAGTTACACTTTTTCCATAAGTTGAATAGGGAAGGCATAGAACATATCGTAAGCTTTTTGAACTGATAGAGTTTTACACTTTCTTCGTAACTTGAATACAGAAGGCGGTCTGGCGGAAGCTAGATATTTAACTTTATAACTTGTTAAATAAAGATTTTTTTTTTTTTTTTACACAAACGCTTCACTTCAGAAGGCCTTTATTAACCCCCTGGAGCCATGTGGAGTATGTTTATGATAGATGGATGTGGATGGAGGCACTTTCTTCAGCTCATACTCATTCGGTAACGCTTATTGCCATTATAAAGCTCGGATGCGTCAGGATGTTTATTAATATTTCTCCGATTGTGTTCATCAGAAAAAAGAAAGTCATATACACCTAGGATGGCTTGAGGGTGAGTAAAGCTTGGGGTAATTTTCATTTGAAAGTAAACTAATCCTTTAATTAAAGCCAGACAGCTGACACTGTACATAAATTGATTTTGTTACTCTTAAGTGTTTGGCAGTAAGACTCACATCAGTTAGTGAGGGGTGTCTTGCAGAGAGGAGCTTCTACTGTTTGACTTTCACAGGAAACTTTTGTTTCTCTCATTGGTGCATTATCATTTGTCTTCACCCCGTGAAGATGTCACTTCAGAAGCATGAGTGAGAACATGTGCACTCATACGCACACATTCATAAACTATCCTGAGGATTGCGTCTGCATGTCCCTCACTCTGATTAACTCTACCTTTTTTTTTTTAGACAGTTATTAAAACCAAAGCTGCCTGCTAGACGTCGCCTATTCCCCCAGAACGCAGCTGACTCTTGCGAGTGCTCTCGCCATCTTGCGGCCCCCGTCTGTTGTGCTGAAGAGACGGGGGCCACAGCCATCTGTTCCCTATCCTCCTCCTCTTTTTCCTTCTCTTCAGCCCCCACACCAAAGCTCCTCTCGCTCTCCTCCATCCATCCACCCCTCCTTCCCTTTCTTGCTCAAATTGTCTTTGCCTTCTTCTTGTAGGTCATGCAATATTCAAGCTCTCATAGCTCAACCATCATGACTAAATGCATCTTCCCTTTCGGTCCAGTGTCTGAATGTGACCAAGGGTCTGCTTCCACCCACCAGAACAAATTGTGGCATTGTTAAATGAAGAAGGGCTTTCCGTGTTAAATTGTCCATTTACACTAGACATTCTGCATAACTATTAACCGGTCCCCAGCACTAAAACTCATACTGGCACCAAGGCATGTCAGATGCAATGTTAATTATGTATTCTTAAAAAAATGCTGCTACAGTTCGGTTCTGTACACACTCAATGTACCATTTATTTATTTATTAATTAATTAATACTTTAACTAGATCAAAAATGACAGTAAAGACATTTATAATGTCACAACAGATTTTTATTTCAAATTCTGTTCTTTTAAACTTTATATTCTTTAAAAAAATCCTGGAGAAAAAAATATGTATCATGGTTTCCACAAAAATATTAAACAGCACAAGTGTTTTTTTTTTTTTTTTTTCCTGAAGTATCATGTGATATTGAAGACTGGAATAATGGCTGCTTAAATTCTGCTTTACCATCACAGGAATAAATTATATTTTAAAATATATTTAAATAAAAAACAGTTTTTTTTATTATTGTAATAATATTTTTACTGTATTTTTGATTAAATAAACATAGCCTCGGTGAGCATAAGAGACTTATTTTAAAAATACTTAAAAATCTTATCAACCCCAAATTTCTGAATCAATGATTTGATGTTTGATGTCACTTCGGAATTTTTCATAAATGAATTCAGTTCTAAATAACCAAACTCAGTGTGAACAGAACGGGATTTAGCCCTCTGAAAAGAAGAGACAACCATATTTACTGTAGCTGCAGTGAGCCACACTGATACACTCATTCTCTCTCTATTTGTGAAATGTAGAGAGCAGCGGTGCAGCGTGAGGGCTGGTCTAGACATGTGAGTGAGCCCCTGTGTCTGTGGCCCCCCACAGCCCAGCTCCTCTCTCTGCCCGGGGGTCTTGGGAAGAATGACTGTGAAAGTAGGCCAGAGAACATAGTATCACTACTGTGAATGAGGTGAAATCTGTGCTTTGTCCTTGTCTTGACTACAGATCCTGACACTCAGTGGCTGCATCAATGGGTGTTTATATTCTATATTCATCGATTAGTGGTTTTCAAACTGATGTCCACGGACCCCAAGGAGGCCGAAAGAGGGGTGCTGGAGGGCTCTCGTTATAAAAATATACAGTCCGGGGTGTGTTTCCCAAAAGCATTGTTAGCCTACTAACACTGTCACTCCTAACATAGTTAAACAATTTGGTGTTTCCCGAAACCATCGTTCAAGCGAACATTTGCAAACTGCATCACAAACTTGTGTGTTTAGAATGACAGCTATCGAGCTGTAGTTAGAAGCATAGTTTCTTGTTTATATGACGTGGACTTAAAGGGTTAGTTCACCCAAAAATGAAAATTCTGTCATTAATTACTCACCCTCATGTTGCTCCACACCCATAAGACCTTCGTTCATCTTCGGAACACAAATTAAGATATTTTTGATAAAATCCAATGGCTCTGTGAGGCCTGCATCGCCAGCAAGACAATTAACACTTTCAAATTCCCAGAAAGTTACTAAAGACATATTTAAAACAGTTCATGTGATTACAGTGGTTCAACTTTAATCTTATGAAGCGCGCCAAAAAAACCAACAACAACTTTATTCAACAATATCTAGTGATGGGCGATTTCAAAACACTGCTTCATGAAGTTTTGAAGCTTAACGAATCTTAAACTGCCGAAGTCACATGATTTCAGTAAACGAGGCTTCGTTACATCATAAGTGTTTCGAAATTTCTATGGTTCACCACTGGGGGGAGTGACTTTGGCAGTTTGATAAGCACTGTTCGACAAGCTGACATTGAGTACAATGTATATATTTTATTTCGAATACATACAAATGTCATTTAGATATTTTAAGAACCGTTTTTTAAGGGTGTGCATGTGCGTACGTGCTCTGGTACGTAAGAACAAGCTTATGATTGAATCTGGAAATAAAGCAAAATAACTGAGAAAAAGAAGTAGTACTCAGATGAAATGTCCATAATTTGTAGCAAAAAAATCTAGCATTAATTTGATCTCAATCAGATTAATTAAAAGAAGTTATTACTCCACCAACTGTGTGATATCATTCACCAACGTGGCTGAACGACAGGTTTGTGACAATACGGTTTCGGAAAACAGTCGTGACTAGCTAGTTGATTTGTTCAACAATGCATAGTACTACGATAGTGAAACAGCGAGTTACGTCGTTGTATGGGAAACGCACCACTGTACGACTCCTTTTCATCACTGCAATTGTCTTTACCTTGATTACAATCCGCATCCATCAAAACTTTACTAGCGAGAAGCTGGTTTGCTTTTTCCAGCCAAGAAACGTAGTTTCAAACCTCAAACGTTGTCAATTGCGTGACATAAATTACTTTAATGACGCAATTACACGTGCTTCAGTAATTTATTTGCGTTAAATTATTTTAACATGTTAAGGATTTTGAATTAATCGCATACATTTACACGTTAATGACAATGTTTCTCAAATATTCTAATCTTTTAAGATATGCTGTTAAAATGTAATATTACAATTAAAAGCAAATATTTTCCAGATAATATATTTTTTAAATGTTTTGGCTTTAGTACTATGACAAATAAAAGCTATTTAATCTTAAATACATCATGTTATCATTATAATATCAAGCTTTTAATTTTTCATACACAATATAAATAGATATTTCTAGGCCTATAAAAATATACAGCTGGCTTTTTATCTTAACAGGTTCCCTTCAAGGGAAACATCTTTATTTGTAGTTTATTTTGGGATTATATGTTTAAAACTCCCTGGGCTATGTGATCATTAATTTTTAGTCAGAGTACATATTTATTTCTCAATGCAAATTGCTATTCAAACACAGCATGCGTATTGTGTTTGAATTGGATAGGTCACTGTACACTGATTAATTGTGCCTCTGTGCTGGGTTGATTTTACGAATAACCAGGTGGATTAGAGAGGTCAGAAATTCCCTGGTAAACATTAAAATTTTATCTTGCTACACATATCTGACAGTAGAAAAGACAGTGAGAATGCATACACTGGAGGCCAAAGTCTCGCACGTGCACGTGAATATAAATTACTCATGTAGCTTTGCACAAACCGAATCCGAAAAGTACGCTGGGATGCTATTAATAATGAAGACGACAGGGCTCCATTTATTAAAATAGTGAAAAGTCATGTTTTCTCTGATGTGGCCTATTTAGGAAGGAGCAGCACTGGGAATAACATAGCCCGCCAATTGCCAACTGTTCAGTCCCGGGCCCTAAGAGAGAACCGGTGAGGACGAGACGCTACAAAGAGCCTCAGCACAATCCAGCACTCCAGAGGGATCTTAAATCTTGGGTGATGGGGAACAGTTTGAGCACAAGTTTCTTGTATGCATCAGTTTATCCGGAATACTCGCGCTCTCTTTCGCTGAGCTTCTCTCTTTCTCTTTTAGTCTCTCTCTGTCATGCTCGGATCTTACATTTTATTATCCATGAAAATATTCAGTATATTTTTATGCCTTAAGCTATAAAGCGTAATGAAAGGGGAACACCCCACGGTGCATAAAATACTTGTACGTTTTTCTTCTTTCTTTTTTGCAGTCATACTGTAGACAGCTCTCTTACAAAAGGCCAAAGGCTTTGGATTTTATCTTTAGATTCCCACATTAACCTTCCATTAAAAATTATCTATGTTATCGTCACCTCAAATTTGAGCTCGTAAATTGCCATTTTATGAGCCATCTTAAAAGGGAGAATTATCCTGATGTTATAGTTTAAGCAACATATGTTCCAATTTACTGACATCTACCAGATTTGACGCGACACCAGCCATCCATACACATCAGTGTCATTTGGTGGCACTAAATTGCCCCGCAATAAGTCGCCCCGTGGAATTTTTTGGTGATCAGGCAGCACATGGAGCTAGAAATTAATAGCCCGCAGCCTTTACAGGGGAGACGGGGCCAAATCAACTCCTCTCCAAAAAACTGCTCCCATTCTCACAGACTGGCCCGTATGGTGCACAGTTTCCTAGTGGCACTCTTTCTCTAACAGTTAAAGGATTAAATGCTGAGATGTTTTTATCTGTTTTGGATAGCCACATTGAACATTTTATTATTTGGGCTACCAAGTGATTAATCAAATTAATTACATTATATGCCAGTTAACATAGAATTAATTGGAATTAATTGCATTGCGTCTATAAAAAAAAAAAGCATTGAGGCAGATGACAGCATTGAATAGAGATTACAAAAAGCGGCTTTAGAAGGCAATATACTGTTTGTTTTATTTCTGTATCATTAAAAGTAAGACCTACATCCCACAGGAATCCATTTTTGCATCAGCATCCGTAGCAAGCATTTTGGAGCCTGGTCTCATAGAAAAACGTACCTGTGGGAACATTTTCGCGAGTCGCAAAATACATACCAATACGTAGATATCACTGCATTTTCAATGTGAAATGTCCACTGAGTGGTGCTAAAACCGTGTTCATTTTTTTTTGTTTTTTGCCGGAACAGATAAACGTGAATATGGTACGTTTTTATGAAGTTAGTTTTAAATGTAGCACCTTACCTCAGTTCTGTTTTGAAATTTGTCCAGTGAGTGGCACTAAAAGTGTAATGCTCCATTATTTTTTAAAATAACGAACCACCAACACTACACCTAAACTTACCCGACAGTGTTAACAAAAGCAAATGTGACCCGTAATCGTGCCTTTTTAGCTTGTTTTGATCTCTCATCTTTGAGTTCTTTTACCGAGACTCGTTTTTCCCCGGATTGGTACCCAAGGCTAAGTACAACTGCGTATCAGATGAGCTACCGAGCAAGCTTGTCATGTCAGAAAAGCGAAACATATGGAGCTGGTTAAGCGATGCAAAGTCCAAAATATATTAGTTTACAAATCATGCACTTTGGTAAAAAAGCGTTTTGAAGTCATAACATAATATTGTGCAAGGAGATGTGAAAACAAGTCTTTATTAATCCATAATCTGACCCTATAATCGTAACTGTGTATGAAAACGATTAAAAGCGTTTGCTGTTTTACTGCCACTAGTGTTCATTTCTGTTGGAAACTGCATTGATATGTACGTATTGGTACGTATTTTTCCGACTCACGAAAACCTTCCCACAGGTACGTCTTTCCATGAGACCAGGTTGGCATTTTGAGAGGTGTTTTGACAATTCAGAGCCACCATACAAGCAAACGGCAAAATCCATAATGGCGTCTGACAAGTTGATCCACTTTGTCTCACAGCACAAAGGACTGTATGACAAACAAAGAGCAGAATACATATATATTGGAGGTCTTCTTTTTAATATGTGGCTCCAGTATTGCTAGCAAGGTATCAAATGAGCCACTGACATCCTGAAGTAAACTTTGAATCGCTCTGGATAATCCTGCAGCTCCTTGATAAGGAGGTGGAACTCTCCTTCCTCTTTATACGCAATCCCAGGATTGGATGGACCCAACATTTCCTTTCTTTTTCTCTTTTTAAGAGAGAGGACAAGAAAATCATCCTCACTGCTTGAAGACTCCATTTTGTATTGTTTTGTGAATTGTTTCGCAACAGATTAATTAATTTCGGACCTTTAGGGACCATTTACAGGAGGTGTTTTTACATTTCTTCTGTGATATTTGTTAATTGTTGGTGAATTGTACCCATGTACCAGACAAGCATAATTAATTGTTGCATTGTGTCTCGCTGTTTTTTAGTGTCTCGCCACATCTTTAAGATGCAGAGAATTAGCTAAATTTGAAAAATGCATTCTGTTGTGGTTCTCTTGGTAAGTGTGATTTGGTTTACATAGAGTTGATTTTTATTGCGTTGTTTTTTTATATCATTTTAAAAAAAAAAGATCAATTACACTAAATGAGCAAATTAATTTAACAGCCCGAGTTAGTTGTCTTTTGGTACATTTCTTAATCTTAATCTTTTTTCCTTTCTAAAAACCAAGAACATTAGATTTCCATTTGCTGATTCATTGATAAAACTTGAAAAAACAAAGTGTTTTAATAGACTTCAGGGGCTCATCGTTTTGGATGAGACAAGACCCATAAAGCAGCCATTTTGTAGCCTTTCTTTATTGCGCATGCAATCAGTCTGCTATAGTGATATTATAATGCATTGAATTAAAAATCTATTCCGGTTGGGAGACCCCACACTAAAAAGGTGAGCGGGTCAAAGGTTAGGGTCATTCTTATCCATTTCTCTGCTCTTATGCACAGTCCGGGACGGGTTCATGAGTATAGGAGAGAAATAGGCGCCAAGCGGAAATGAACCCTCACTGGACAGCTGAGGCAATAACCTGAATAGATGTCGTCTCCCAGTGCAATTAAACCCTCCCTGATTACACCTCTCTGGCTATCGATTGGAAACTTTCACTTAATAACCACTAGCATGGTCTCTTATGGTAACCCAAGGTCCAGCCTTCAAGAGCAGGACTGCTTGAGATTTATGTCCAATGGCTTTAGTGACTCCTAAGGGAGTCTGTGTCATTTCTTTATTCCAATGTGTAGAGTGGGACTAACTCAGCTTTTTACACTATGTTATTAAGAGTCAGACGTCTGTAGACAACAGGATATTGTTTTGAGTACAAAGATACATTGTATTGGAGTTTAGGGTGTGGTGTTGTTACATTATTAAGGATGGTATATTATCCTTTTTAATAATGCATCTCAACACCGCAAACAACAATATATTTGTTGACATGCATAACTGACAATGACGTATAAATGACAGGATTGGGAATTCCTAGTCTCAATTCTTTACCATCTTAGCTAACCTATCAAATAAAGGCAAAAAGCCAACAAAATAATATAAATTTTAATAAAAAGTATTTTTGGTAGCACTTTAGTATAGGGAACACATATTCACTATTAACTATGACTTTCCCTCAATAAACTCCTAATTTACTGCTTATTAATAGTTAGTAAGGTAGTTGTTAAGTTTAGGAATTGGGTAGGATTAAGAATGGAAAATATGGTCATGCAGAATAAGGCATTAATATGTGCTTAATAAGTACTAATAAACAGTCACTATTCTAGTAATATGCATGCTAATAAGCAACTAGTTAAAGAACCCTAAAATAAAGTGTTACCGTATTGTTTTGTTGGCTTTTGCCTTTATCTGATAGGACAGTTAAAGAATCTTAAATTAACACGAGAAGACTCATATACTTATTAATTATTCAGTAATGCAGTATGGTAATGAAACTTAAAATGTGAGCATAGACAATGTCTCAAGTGCCCACAGACCACAAGGGTTAAGAAAAGTGAAAAATGCATAGCATAATCAAAAATTCATGGCATTCACACCCGAGAGGCAATTTTATTCAAAATAGTCACTTTGCAATGTGTGTAAAAGCTTCTTGAGTCAGATCCAAACAGAAAGACTGGCTTCAAAAGCAACATTACCTCCATGTAAGAAAATTCACCCTTCACAGCCCGCGTCTTCCCATCATACACCTGTTTGGCTGAGCGTGCCAGCTCGGATCCCTGGACCGCTCGCCGCTCACTCATGTGAGGAGAGCACAGGTTGTCCACGCTACTGCCCTCGGGCACTGCAATGTGTTCACAGCCCCGGCTGGGGAAAAGCAGCGAGGGATGAGAGGGCTAGGAAGAAAGGATTAGAGAAACAACGCTATGGCCTTCATGTCTTTCTGGATGAGGACATTAAAGAGGTGAATCTAACATTGCCTTTCACAATATTCCCTGTACAGAGATGTAAGGGTCAAGGTCTTTTAAAATGGTGTCTGTATAGCACTGGACAGAATTAGATTGCCAAATCACATTTGAATTACAATTTTTAAAGGGTTAGTTCACCCAAAAATGAAAATGATGTCATTTATTACTCACCCTCATGTCGTTTTACACCCGTAAGACCTTCGTTCATCTTCAGAACACAAATTAAGATATTTTTGATAAAATCCAATGGCTCAGTGAGGCCTCTATTTCCAGCACTTATCAAGATCCAGAGAGGTACTCAAAACATATTTTCATGTGAAAACAACAGTTCATGTGAGTACAGTGGTTCTACCTTAATATTATAAGGCGACGAGAATACTTTTTGTGCACCAAAAAAAACAAAATAACGGCTTTTCAACAATATCTAATGATGGCCAATTTCAAAACACTGCTTCGAAGCTTTACGAATCTTTTGTTTCGAATCAGTTGTTCGGAGTGCCAAAGTCATATGATTTCAGCAGTTTGATACGCGAATCACTGATTCAAAACAAAAGATTTGTAAAGCTTCGAAGAAGTGTTTTTAAATCTGCCATCACTAGATATTTTTGAACATTTTGAGGTGTTGCACTCAAAAGTGGAGGCAGATGAACATGTGCTTGCAAGAGTGTAGTTTAAGTCAACTAAGGGCTGGAATACACTACACAAATTTTGCTCAGATTGCTATGAAATGCTAGTTGCTGAAAGTCCAAGTCAGTCTGCAGATTTGAGTTAACAGATTTCACAGAAAATCGCATAGTGCATGATGCGCACAGACTCCATTCAAACTACATTACAAAAAAATCTAATTTATAACATATATAACATCAGCATATGAGTCAAATTGGACAACTACAGGTACTCATCTAACGATCACTCATTTAACAAAAATTATGAGAAAAATTCAGTAAAGAATTGAAAATCAGCATCAGAATGCGTAATTTGTGCATAAAAAACATCCATCAAAACCAGCATGTTGAATATTCACTAAACCGGTGAAGTTCAATTGGATTGGCATTTCTTCTCTTTAGCATGCAGTGTGAAGTATTTCACTCAGTTCTCTGATCATTCCGAGTCCGTTTCTGCGACACAAATATTTAAGTAGAAATTGAAAGGGGATCGGACCCAGCACCACAACACACTTGTAGCCAATCGGGAGTAGGGGGCTGGTGTGCTGCTGGCAACTAACAACAAACTCTTGCTTATACAAGTATTGTATTGTATACTTTTCTGTACTGTATGTTCAATTTTTGTTCTTTCTTGTCGTTCATTCACCATCTTTGTTTTAATTTTCACGAAACATTATTTTGCTTCGCTTCTGCTATGATAAAGAGACATCCACTCTTGCATTGTGTGTTTTTGTGCATTTTGGGGGCGGCGCAATGAAGGGAGGGGTGTGTTTGTTTGCGTTGATTTCAAAGATCAACAGTGTTTCTCAGAAATCGCTTACTGCACCTTTAAGAGCATAGGGAGACTCTATTACATCAATCACAGTGCTTCATGGGAGTGGGCGGAGCTAAAGAGTTATTTTGCCACAATTTGCTTGTTTTGCTTCTCTGATTGGTGGAGAGTTCTTTGCAAAATCATGGGTACTGTTTTTCAACAGGAATTCTGCTGTTAAACAATAATTTAATAAGCTGAAATAATGCAGGATAATGGCTTTAACAAATTCTTAAAGGTGCCATCGAACGTTTTTTTACAAGATGTAATATAAGTCTAAGGTGTCCTCTGAATGTGTCTGTGAAGTTTCAGCTCAAAATACCCCATAGATTTTTTTTAAATAATTTTTTTAACTGCCTATTTTGGGGTATAATTAGAAATGCGCCGATTCAGGCTGCTGGCCCTTTAATTGCTCGTGCTCTCCGCCCCCTCCCGAGCTCTCGACTCTATCATTGCATAAACAAAGTTTACACAGCTAATATAACCCTCAAAATGGATCTTTACAAAGTGTTCATCATGCAGCATCTCTAATCGCGTAAGTATGGTATTTATTTGGATGCTTACATTTAATTCTGAATGAGTTTGAGGCTATGCTCAGTGGCTAACGGCTAATGCTACACTGTTGGAGAGATTGATAAAGAATGAAGTTGTGTTTATGAATTATACAGACTGCAAGTGTTTAATAATGAAAATAACGACAGTCTTTTCTCCGTGAATACAGTAAGAAACGATGGTAACTTTAACCACATTTAACAGTACATTAGCAACATGCTAACGAAACATTTAGGAAGACAATTTACAAATATCACTAAAAATATCATGTTATCATGGACCATGTCAGTTATTATTGCTCCATCTGCCATTTTTCGCTATTGTCCTTGCTTGCTTACCTAGTCTGTTGATTCAGCTGTGCTCATCCAGACGTTTATACTGGCTGCCCTTGTCTAATGCCTTTCATAATGTTGGGAACATGGGCTGGCATATGCAAATATTGGGGGCGTACATCCCGACAACAGTCGGTGTTATGTTAAGATTCGCCTGTTCTTCGGAGGTCTTTTAAACAAATTAGATTAATATAAGGAGGATGAAACAATGGAGATTGAGACTCACTGTATGTCATTTCCATGTACTGAACTCATGTTATTTAACTATGCCGAGGTAAATTCAATTTTCAATTCGATGGCACCTTTAAACTCTTTGTTTTATTCCAAGTTATCGCTCAAAATCAGGTCTCTGAATAGGATTTTTACTTCTTGAACCTGACTGTTGCACACTATAGGGCTGATTTCAGGTTTAGGGCCAAAAGAATCATGGGATTCTTTCTCTTTATGGTAGAGTATGTTATATATTGTGTAAATTTCTTCTGGCATGGTCCTACCTGACAGCACGCTCTGTACTCTATATAATGGTTAATCTTCATAAAACATCAATGACTTCCTGTATTCCACACACCCCAATGATTTCACCATTAAGATCTGCTTTTATGACAAATATAGTGAGGCTGATGGTAACTCATATATATCACACTGACAGACAGGAGTGAGTTTGAATGTTTTAAACTACTAACCCATAGACACATTAACATGATAAAATATGTAGACTCATAGAGAAAATGAATATGTTGAATTAAACCAGACTTGTTGAGGATGCTCCTTTTCTTTTTTTTTAACCATCCGAGGTGCTTTTCTTTGGCATGGCGATGTAGCAGCGACTGCTGCATTTATCACAAGGATCTACAGTGAGTGGAAGACAATAGCTAATGAGAGCTTGCTCCCCGTTGGGCTGGAGCTCCAGACAATGCAACAACATCTGTGCTGGCGTGCTGAAGTGCCTCTTCCCCAGAGTCGCAGGACGGGAGGGGGGGAGGCAGCAGCCTCACCTGTCCTGTGCTTCCAGACACCCCCAACCCCCACCCTCCTCCATTCTTTTCCTTCTACCCTTCATTCCGTCCCTCCGTCATCCTGCCGATCCAGGAGCCAAGCTTGTTGAGGGGACTCCCAGGTCAAATCCATAAAGCATCTCCCACCAAGGTCACTGCTCACGCTCGAAACCCGAATCCCAGAAAAGAAACATTTAAAATGTCAGGAGTTTTGAGTTAGCACTGTGAGGAGAGAAGGATGGCCTACCCCAAGAGAGACAACGAGAGAGAGGGAGAGAATGTGCGAAAAATGAGAGAAGAAAACCAGGTGTGGACTTCAGTTTTAAGTGATGTTTAATGAATGGGCCCCCAGGGTGGTTTAACACATGAGCAAGGCACTACATTTCCCCCTTTCCCCCATGGAAATGCACTGGACATATATGATTCAGGGACTGAAGAGTGCAGGCTGTAAATATGTCAAGTTCTTTCGCGGTTTGAGGATAACTCAGGAATTGCACTCAGACTGCCGCCTTGGTATGTGGATCACCAGAATCCAAAACACAAACTTTTTCAAAGCCCAAACTTTTACCTCAGTGGAAAAATGAACATGAGAGGTTTATTTAGGATGCCTAAAGTTGTCTCTCTTTTTGTCCCCAAAGAAGGGGTAATATAAACGCTGACATGGTGATCAGGACTCTTGAATCACTTTATATAACGACTACAGTTTCAAAAGTTTGGGGTCGGTAAAAAGTAATAATGTGAAATGTTGGTTTTAATATACACTGCCTGGCCAAAAAAGTCACTGTTTGGATTTTAATAGGCAAATACTTAAGAATCTATGAATGGATCATTATTACAGTGATTATTATATGTGATATATTATTGTTTCTAGCATGTTATATGTTTGGCAACGGTTCTTTTAACCCTTAAAGGTGGAGTAGCTTTTCATTTCTTAAACAACCATGTAGGAATTGACATTGTCATCCTGGAATATGGCAGGACACATCATGGCCATATTCCAGGATGACAATGTCAAGATTCACCAGGGTTAAAATTGTGAAAGAATGGTTCAGAGAGCATGAAGAATCATTCACATATGAATTGGCACCTCTGAGTCCAGATCTTAATTTAATTTCACTAACCTTAGTGTAAGTCTTCATCACAACATTTATTTCCATCGAGAGGTGCATAATTTTTTGGTCAAGATCTTGTATTGACAATGCAAGAGGTAAGCACTCTGTAAAGTCTACTCCAGCACATCCCAAAAACTTACACTGAGGTTAAGGTCAGTGCCAATTCATGTGTGAAAATGATTCTTCATGCTCCCTCCCAACAATTCTTTCACAATTTGAGCCTGATGAACCTTTACATTGTCATCCTGGAAAATGGCCATGATAAATCTTAATACATGGTTGTTTAAGAAATTAAAGCTACACACTCCATCTTTTAGGGTTAAAAGAACTGTTGGCAAACATATAACATGCTAGAAAAATAATAATCACTGTAATAATGATCCATCCATAGACTCTTAAGTATTTGCCTATTAAAATCCAAACAGCGACTTTTTTTTTTTTTTGGCCGGGCAGTGTATTTTATTATGTAATTTATTCCTGTGATGGTAAACCTTAATTTTCAGCATCATTACTCCAGACTTCAGTGTCACATGATCCTTCAGAGATCATTCTAATATGCTGATTTGGTGATTTAGTGCTTAAGAAACATTTCTTATGATTATCAATGTTGAAAACAGTTGTGCTGCTTAATATTTTTGTGGAAATTTGATTTTTCTTTCAGGATACTTTGATACGCAAAGAAAATATGGTAATCTGCCAAAATATATTGTCTATATGTTAATAAACTAAGAAAATTCTGTAAAAACAGGGCCCGATTTACTGTGTTAATATGAAGGAATTTTCTGTGTTGATTATTCACAGGTGTGTGTTGTGTTGTTGAGTTGAAGGAAATGTACTTAAACTTAATGGAAAAAAGTAGCCTTACGGTACATGTAATTTTATGTCAAGACACTGTCCATTATTCATCAGATTTTTTTTCTTATGGTGTACATTGATGCCTGTAAACATTCACAAACTTTACCTGCGCCACATCGCCCACCTTCAACTCCAAGAGGCACAGGCAGGCTGTGACCCCTGTAAAGGACGGAGAAGAAGTGGTTGGTAATTAAAATGCAATCTCCACCACTTCAACCCCCCAGAGCGGGGCACGCCGCAACAGCGGTGTCGCCCAGGAGCCCGAGGGCGTGAGGTGCCACCTGCCCAGCCATGCCACCTGCGCCCATGTCCTCCCTTCATTAAAGTGTGTATTTATACCACTTCTCCTGGCCCCCCGCTCCACAACCCCACCCCCCACGCGGGACTCTCGTCCGCTAAAGCGAGGCTTTATTAGAATTAATGTGCTGCCGCAGAGACGCATGGGCAGGCCTGGAGCCGGGGTGCCAGAGGAGAGGGTCCCCAGCCCTTGTACTGTCACTTTGGATAAAGGCGGTCGGGCAAGCTGAGCGTGGATGGGCACATGACAGCCATGTTTTCCACTGGGCAGAGGGGAAAGCAAAGTATTTTTTCTGTACAATCTGCTCCCATGCACATGACAAGCTGTCGCGTGCACGGAATAGATGAGTGGATCGAGGACAGGATCGAGCAGGTTTCGAATTTGATTGGTCAATAACAAGATAATAAGTTGATATCTGGCTTCCAGGGTGTCTCTATAAGCACAAATATTAACTTAATGTGCTCATTATGACTGTTGCCTGGACTACTTTCTACATGTGGTCAAGTGTTGCAACTAGTTGCATTAAGTCCAATTTCAAAATTCAGTATACTGTAAAGTATACTTGGGCCTAATTGGAGATAGCTGTGATACATAATGCAATTACTGAAGAAGTTTCCACATTATAGTCCTGAAACCCATCAGTGTGGAGTGTCCTGGGGCAATGCAAAATTGAGCTTGTTGTGTACACAGAATAGATGAACGGGTCGAGGACAGGATTGCGCAAGTTTCAAATTTGATTGGTCAGTAACAAGCCCATAAGTTGATATCTGGCTTCCTGGGTATCTCTATAAGCACGAGTATTAATTTGACATGCTCATTATGACTGTTGCTTGGTCATGTGTTGCAGCTGGTTGCATTAAAGGGATAGTTCACCCAAAAATGAAAATCATTGAATTCTCACTCTTTTGTTGTTCAAAACCCATAATTATTAATTGATTATTAACTTATTATTGTTTATTAAAGGATTAGTTCACTTCAGAATCCAAATTTCCTGATAATTTACTCACCCCCAATGTCATCCAAGATGTTTATGTCTTTCTTTCTTTCTAAAGTCGAAAAGAAATTAAGGTTTTTGAGGAAAACATTCCAGGATTTGTCTCTATATAGTGGACATCAACGGCTACCAACAGGGAGAAGGTCCAAATTGAAGCTTCGATTCAGCTTCAAAGGGCTCTACACGATCCCAACCGAGGAATAAGGGTCTTATCTAGCGAAACGAACTGTCATCTTCTAAAAAAAATAAAAATTATATAGTTTTTAACCACAAATGCTCATCTCACACTAGCTCTGCGATGCGCCACACATTACATAATCACGTTCGAAAGGCGAAAACTCTAATTTTCGTCAAAAATCCCTCAAAAAAAATCGCATTTTCTCCTCCAACTTCAAAATCGTCCGACATAGTTGTTTTACTTTTTTTTGTACAGATGTTTTGACTTAGTCTTTGCACGCTTTGTAAACACTTGCTTAGTACTTCCGCCTATGTCACGCATTACCTTTCCAACGTGAGTACGTAATGCATGGCGCATCGCAGAGCAGTGCAAGACGAGCATTTGTGGTTAAAAAGTATATATATATATATATA
>RJVU01027559.1:8051068-8075060 GCA_003731715.1 Anabarilius grahami | reverse complement strand
ACACAGCTCGCCATGTCAGTGGTTGGTGTGGAGACCTCAGCGAGCGAGTTAAGCGAAAAACGCAGCACCAGCGTGAGGTACAGGGGGATCCAGACGCCCGCTTTCCTCCCCTGCTCTGCGGTCTCAGTGCTGTTACAGTGCTGTCACTTCTCATTGGCTGTGCTGGCTTCCATTGGGTGCCACCACCTCAACAGGGGCATCACTGCTGATAGAAAACACAGCGTGTGATTTGTGAACTCTCACCGTCTTTGTAATTTCATCAGGGTAATGGGATTATATTTCAAATCACCGCTCCTTTCTTCATTACACCTCTAAGCTCCTCTGACAGACCAAAAAACTTAAATAAAATGTGCGCGTCAGCCCCGCTTGACTTCGCCCGCCGCTCGCACTTGATTAGACAAACAGCGCGGAACACGAAGGGGGGAATAATGTGCTCATTTATTCATTTTCCCGACGAGTCACAATAGATTTTTAACGACCGATGTCTGACCTCCCTTAGGTCCCCCGTGCTTAGGAGGGTTAATAAAGCCCAACAGTCTGGAGCTGAGAGGAAGTGAGCGAGAGAGCACTGAAGAACAGGAAAAGACCAAGCTCCCGCAACAATATAAAGACAGCCACGTCGCAGGGCCCAAAACAAACTGCCACTCCTTCCTCCATCTTGAGCACCACCACCACCCTAGAGAGATGGAGTAAAGAAAGAGAGACAGAGGGATGGAGAGTTAGGCTGCTTTTCCACTTAGATTCCAATTCCACTGGTCTCTGAGGGACAATTAAAGGCAGTGTGGTAGAAGTGGATTCTTTTCTGTGAGCTCTCTGGCGTGCATGTTAAAAGTTTTTCCCCTGGTATCACTGACACGGAGACTCTGTAGCGACAGGGTGGACGGGAGAGATAGAGCACGAAGGGGGTGGAGGGGTAGGGGAGAAACACAAACTTGCATCTTAAAAACAACCAACTTCAGACGGTTACCAGCGAATAGTAATGAATGTTTAGCACAACTACAACTTGCTTGTTTTCTAAAGTTCTGGAGGGAGAAAGAACTTGTGTGATGATGGTGACATTGTGACAGAGGATAAGTGTAGTGTGTATTTGAAATTGCTTTTATACAACACACTGTAAAAATTATTTTTCAAAGTTTTGTAAAACAAAGATTATTGGAGAATGTTTTACAAGAAAATACAATTTCAGTCTCTCTAGTTCTAAATTTCATATTTAATTCCATGTGTTACTTGCTGTTTCTTTGAAATTATTCGTGAAAATTCTGAGTGAAAATTGTTTTAAAGTAAATCCTACAACATTTTTTTTGTTTTGCTTTTCTGTATAAACAAGAACATACAGTAATATTGAGTAAATTACGTTTCAGACAGTGCTTGACATTAACTTTTTTGCTCACCAGCCACTGTGGCTAGTGGTTTTCCAACATTACTAGTCACTCAGCATTTTCATTGGCCACAATTTTGACATCGATACAATGGGGGAAAAGTGCCATATAGATATTTTTAATATTATCTCATAATTTGGCAGCAGGTATATTAGGCTGCTGTCACTTTAAGACCTGATGCGTCGATCCATTATACTGTTAACACATGCATTTTCTTTGTCAATTGTTTATGTTCACTTTGACTTTGACTGACTGTGTTGACGTGAATACTTGCCAAGGCCGACATTTTGACATTATTTTGTGTGTATTCGACAGTTTAAGTGCAATAAGCAGCAAAAAATAACTTAATTTAGTACTAAGAGGCGGCATTGTGCACATACTTTGGGTGTGAGAACAAAATCTGCAGGATTGAGTAAAATTATGTGCAATACGCGCAATATGCGCAATCCCACGCCAACAATATTAATCCGGAGCAAATGAAACACTACATTGCACTTAGTTTATTATTTCAGATGCCTTTTTAAAAGATTACAATTGAAAAATGTATATAAAATTCAACCCGCCAAAGTAGGAGTGATTGCGTTACATACCACTGCTGAAATCCACCCACATTTGGCGGGTGTTAATGTCAAGCCCTGTTTCAGACTAAATTTGGCCAGTTGGTTTCTATATTTCTTCTCTGCTAAATGAAACAGTTTCAGGAGATCCCGAAGCAGCAAGCATGTGTCGTCAAGCAACACATGGACAGGAACAGAGTCTGTGAATGCAGCGGGTAACCTAAACAATTAAATTTAGGGTGCAAACAAAAACATCAGAATTTACTGAATCAGACTTTGCAATGCTACATATGTAAGAGAGAACTGTTTAGGATGAACCGATTCACTAAAATTAATGAAAGACAGAGATTTGTTTAGGACTAACCAATTCGCTAGAATGAATCAGACTTTCCATTGTAAGAATAAGAATTGTTTAGGATGAACCAATTCACTGGAATGAATCAGACTTTCCAATGCTATATAAGAGATTTGTTTGGGATGAACTGATTGACTATAATGAATCAAACTTTGCAACATGACAGCTGTGACAGAGAAAGAGAGATAGAATCATTTAAGTAAGCATGTTTAATTACTCCCACAGTTCAGACATTCAGAACAGATAAACTGCTTTGGGAAAACACTATTATGAAAAAACAAACCTATAAGATTTCTGTCCCTCCATTGAAAGTCAAACCTTTGACACTTTGAAAAGTTCATAAAGACATGTTAAACATAATCCACATAAATTGGTTTAATCCAAGTCTTCTGAAGAGACACTATCACTTTATATGATGAACAGATTTAATTTAGCTTTTATTCACATATTAACATTGATCATTGATTTATATTTCATTAGAAATATCTTCATTTGTGTTCCAAAAATGGATTTAAGTCTTGTGGGTTTGGAACAGTGATTAAATAATGAAAATTTTTCTTTTAAATTAGTAGCGTCACAATCCCTTTAAGTTAATAGCGTCACAACTTTTAGTTAATTACTCGGACGGTACACAACTGGAAATGCTCCAACCAAAATAAATATAAAAAAAACTTGCTCCAGACAAAATATTACAATTTTGCTTCCACTTGGCACTGTTTACATACTTTGTGGAATGGCACAAACACAGACAAGCAGAATAATACAAACAGTGACAAGTCTCAGTGTTGTTGGACTGTATAAGCTGTTGGAGCAACACTCAGCCAATCAGGTTTGAGGTCCAGAACTAACTGATGTATAACTATAATTATATTATTGTTTGAGTTTCACTTAGTACTGTAGCTCTACTTTCTCTCACACACATGCTTCCTTTATCTGATAGGGTGCCCTGCTATTATCAGGATCCCCTTGGGTGTTTAACGATCACATAATTTTTCCATGATAATGTTAAAGACTTTGAAATGGCTTGTGATGTTGACACACTGAACTTTAAAGGCCACTCAAGAAGCAAAGACCATTACCAAACTGGCATGAAGTGACACTGGGTGTCTATTTAAAAGACAGAACAGAAATTTTATCCTGGCACTCTTGGCATTTGAATATATTAATGGGTTAATGCAGATGGCAATGTCCTCATAAATGTCCTGGCAAATGCCTGAATCCTGATCTTATCATGTCACACCTATTCCATTATAGATCATAAAAATGAACATGCACAAAACGATTCAAAATCATTTGCTAGTGCACACTTTACTGCTTTTACATTTCTCTGTCACTTTTCCTTCTAAAGCGACTAACGGTGAAGTTACATTGCAGCAACATGTACTACCAAATGAGCTAACGTTACAGCTAACACATGCTACCCTTGAAGTGACCTTTAAATACACTTGTAGTGTAAAAGTACAAAAAAACTGTACTTGCAGAAAATATATTACTGAAATTAAAGGCAAGTAAAGTGTACTTACAGAGAGTACTCTTTCGTGTTTCTTAACACACTTAAGCATACTTTTGAAACGTGTTCTTTGTAATAATGTCAAATTAAAAGTTTTACTTTAAAGTACATTTTTAAATCATTTTTTTTATATTCTTTTGTCATGCTTTAAAGAAGTACACTTATTTCAATATGCTGACTAAAGCCCAAAGTGTAGTTCACTTTTTACAGGTACGCTATTGTCAGCGTAGTGCGCGTGATGCAGATTTCATCATCAGAAGAGTTCGCGCGTATTTCCACCACTGGTATTAAAAAATATATTTAAATACATGTCATAGGCTACAGTTTCAATAGAAATGACATTAAAGTATATTTTAGTTTACCATAAATGCGTGTCAGAGCATTGGGCAGTATACACTTTAACCATATTTCAAAGACAATAGAACTAATTATGAAATTACATATAAAGATGTATTAAGTGGGTCAAAAAAATGGTGATTTTGAAGTAAAAAATAATGCATCCACCCATAAAAAAAGTAGTCCATATGACTCCAGGGGGTTAATAAAGGCCTTCTGTAGCGAAGCAATGCATTTTTGTAAGAAAAATATCCATATTTAAAACAAATAATTAGCTTCCAGGGAATGACCGTGCACATACTGCGCAAGTCAACTAGTGCCAAATGAGTAATCCTCTGACGTGATGTATGACGCAGGATTTAGGAGTATTGTAAGCTTAGACGCCTCTCGCGGTTCAAACAAATAGGGCTGTGCAACAAATTTAATTTCCTCTCATATCGAAATCCTCTGAAATTTCTCTTTAAAAATGATCGTTTTAGATTTATAATCCGTGACCGGTGATTTGTTTTGCTCTCTCCTCTGTGCCTCCGATTTTGTCACACAAGTGACTGTGAATGAATCATTGACTCTCACGATTCGTTCAAAGCCGCAGAATTGTTCACGAAACACAGACGTGTGTTGTAGTTCTGCTGTGGTTTTCGTTAGAACTCTTCTTTCATTGCAAAATAGAGTAAATAGGCTACTACTGTGTTTAAAATGTACGTTTTATTTTTTGACCTGTTGTATAATAATGTCACGTTTGCAGTCATGTGGATATTTGGGAACAATTGCGTTCTTGCTCGTTATCATCATTAAATACAAGAACTCACACAAGGTATGTTTTTGTATCAGAGAAAGTTTGAGTCTTAAATCGAAATGTAACCACTATCTGTGTCTATATTTGTTCTTCATGCGAGTAAGAGCTAAATCCCCACTTTTACAAAGGTGCATTGTCGAGAACGACAGTAAATTTAACGCGATTTAAGGCAGCAGACTGCATGCAGTCATATGCATGCTGCTTGTGTGGAGACAGTCATTTTTGACTGCAAATGATGAGGTAATTTGATTAAATGTACTGGATTTACGACATTTTGGCAGATAGAAATACATGATCGATTTTAATATTATTTTAAGGTAGAATTAAATTAACTACTCAGCATTTTGTTCGCGTACCCCCTTTTGTCACCTCACGCACCCCTAGGGGTATGCGTACCCCAGTTTGGGAACCACTGTGATAGAAGATAGTCATATACACATGGCTTGAGGGTGAGTAAATCATGGGATAATTTTCATTTTGGGGTGAACTATCCCTTTAATTGCATCATATACTATAGAATAATCTCTAAATATATTACATGCTAAATGCTAAAATAAGTTTCAGCATTGCATCATTGGCACAATGAGCCATTCTGCCATCAGATGTACATTTACATTGAAAATTCGCTGCATTACAATGTCTCCATCAGATTTCATTCATGACTTTAAAACAATGAGCACTCGCCAGGCAGCCGAGCACATTCAGAGTGGAAAATGAAATATATCCATTTGCTTTTCACCCCCCTCTCAACGTCTATGCATCATTTTCATCTAATTGTTCCCTCTATTCTTGCAGCTCTTTGTCAGGGGCCACATGGGAGAGGGGAAAATTACAGACTACCTGATAATTAGCAAAGTTCACAGTAGAACTTGGATCTGTACAGAACTAGCGGCTCCACGCTAGAGCCGGCTTTCTCTTAGCAACTAATTAAGTCCGCCTCTGAGGGCTCCTACTGTGGTGGAGGTAGATGCTGCAACAGCAGAATCCAAAAAAAGAGGAGAGCGAGAGGGAAAGCAAGAAAAAGAGAGAAATAGTTAGACTTTCTAGCTTTCGTCTTTCTTTAAACAGAGGAATAAAACTGACTCTAATGCTCCTGGTGTTTTATTATTTGTTTCAGACGTAAATGGATTTCTTTCCCAAATGGAAGTATCAGTGGTGGTCACCATTACACACCACTCCAAACAGCGAGGCTTGTTCAGCTCATGACACACTTTAATTATTATAATGGCATTATCCATATCCGTCGATGTAACACGGAGAGAAGGAACAGCTGAGCGCAGTGGGCGTTAAGCGCAGGTTTTTAATCTCCTGCAGTTGAATTAAGCTTCTATCTAAAGAAGACTTTATTGGTGATGCTATCATCATCACTGCAACAGATTATTAAGCAGGATGCATCATCAAATGTCATCGCTCGTACACGTTGGGTGGCGAGATTATCTCCTCGGGGGCCTTATTGGATATAATTATGATTTTTGTGTTTGTTTGTTTTCATTTTGTTCCAAATTTTCTTACCCTGCTGGGCAGAGCGATGTTTGCGCTAAAGTGTCGCATGCAGAATGTCACTTTCCTCTGAGCATGCGCTTATACATACTTTGATGGCTAAAAAAAACTATTCACACAAATGTAATCTAAAATGGGGTCAAAGTTTGACTGATTAAACCCAATTATGCATGTTATTACTGTATACTATTACTCTATCATTTTAATTATATGCAATAATATACGACAGACAGACAGACAGACAGACAGACAGACAGACACATAGATAGATAGATAGATGATAGATAGATAGATAGATAGATAGATAGATAGATAGATAGATAGATAGATAGATAGATAGATAGATAGATAGATAGATAGATAGATAGATAGATAGATAGATAGATAGATAGATAGATAGATAAAGGGGCTTTCACACCAGGAACTAGCCACCAGGAACATAGTTCCCCTAGAGCCGTTTTCATGGTTGCATTCACCCCACCAGTAGGAACTATGTGACGTAAGCTGCGCTTGTTGTTGTGACTTTTATTTTGACGCCACGGCGGACCTTTATTTTGACGGCGCTCAGAACGCCAGAGCCTGAGCACATGGCACTTTTATTAGTTTACGATTTGTTTAACAGCCTGTCTAATATGTTATTAGACAGAACTGTTATACAAAAAAAGAAGACAGTATATGAAAGAGTATTAGCGTTTGCCATGTGGTTGATGTCCAATGTCACTAGCTGAGCAGAAATACATAATCATGTTTCGCTTGGTCCCTTCAAAGTTGCGTTGGATATTCTCCTTAACTCGAGAGGTCCACCTATCATTGTTTTCCATGTTTGCCGTGTTCAAACCGCAAGAAGTACGAATGATTTTAGTTCTAGGAACTCCTTTTTGAGGAACTAAATAAGCTCCTACTTCAGAGTAAGGTCTAAACCAGCACTATAGGAACTATCATGGATGTAAGTGTATGTTGATTGGTCACCCGGCATTTTTAAAAACGGTGTAAACATATTTACTTCACAAACACGGAAAACAGTGATAGAGGCATTTACCTGTTGTCTGCAGGGTTGTGTTTTTTTCTCAGCCTCCATGATATGCAATACTGAAAGTTGTCATAGGAGATTCCGTCTCTTAGCCCCACTTTTGCTCTTTCATTCGCATAAATTATGCGTTTACATTCCATCTCCATTATCATGAAACCCACGACACACAACAAACACAGCTCCGATCACCACATCCTCCATTCACCAGTTTTTAGCGTTTGTAAATGCCGCGCTTAAAGACGCCGCTGTCGACCGCTTCATAGTTCCTAGTGCCGGTGCAAATGCAACCGGGAACATGGCCCGGGGGAGAAATTAGTTCTCGGGGAACTATCCTAGTGGCTAGTTCCTATAACTGAGTTCCTAGAACTATTTGGTGCAAAAGCCCCAACACACATACATGGTAGTTCCTATAGTGCTTGTTTAGACCCTACTTTGAAGTAGGAGCTAATTTAGTTCCCACAAAAGGAGTTCATAGAACTAAAATCGATATGAACACGGAAAAATCCAGGAACTTCTGCCAATAGTTCTAAGAACTACGAAAAGATTCCTCTGGTGCAAAAGTCCCAATAGACTGATTGATACACACGTGACATAAGAGTTGTTGGCTTGTTCGGATCCAACCTGGGTCATGTCCCAATTTCACCTTTTGACATTTTATGAGAAGATTTACAAACAATAAATCCCTTTGGTAAAATCCCCCAGAATCTTTCTTGAAAGTCCCTGCTGCGAACCCAAGGGCCAAAGAAGACAGCTGAGGCCAACCAGGAGTGATGTTTGGGCATTTGTGGCCATCCTGACGAGACTCTAGTGACACAGAGAGACTGTTTGTGATGCAATCCAAGAGAGACACGTCTAGCGAGCAGCAGACGAGGCTAAGGCAGAGGCAGTCATTATTTTCTGTGCAATTAGAGGAAACCTGAAGTCCTTGATAACGAGCGCAAAAAATGCCACATAATTA
Source organism: Anabarilius grahami (assembly GCA_003731715.1). Lineage (NCBI taxonomy): Eukaryota > Metazoa > Chordata > Actinopteri > Cypriniformes > Xenocyprididae > Anabarilius > Anabarilius grahami. The sequence goes on along the minus strand of RJVU01027559.1, from coordinate 8,066,639 downwards.
GAAATACACCACAAACACCATTATTGTCAGGAGAACACGGCCGTATAATGAAGCAATTATAAATGAGCGGCTGAGCTCCTGTCATTAATTTCAGCTTTTAAGGATGCGAGAAGATGAGCAGAGGCTAAATGTTTCAGAGAGAGTGAGCGCTGAGAGGGTGCTTAAGGTAGTCAATGCCGTCAAAACCACTTGAGGTTTCCCTCAACGGCCAGATAAAGCCTTTAGTGCCCTGTGGAAAGACTCCTCTGAGTCCAAGTGCGAGGGGAAGAGCTTTGACTCTTAACTCCTGAGTCATTATGGCCGTCACAAGCAGAATGTTTATACAGTACATGCTTGTGTGCACGTTCAAAAGCACAAACCGAGGAACTGACCTTGATGTAGAACTTCAGTCTTCAGATAATCAACAATCAACCAAACCAACATTATTAAAGAGCCTTCCAGAGAGAAGCCAGGAAGGGATTTCTATGCTCTAATGAGCACTTTTGATGGTAAAAGGTGAGTATGTTTGTTTGGCATGTGGACTCTGCTAATCGCATTAGCCTGTAAGCTAAAAGGCTGAGAGAAAGCTTCATTACAACCACACTTGAGAAAAACTGCTCATCCACGAAAATAACTCAAACGTATTGATCTCGCTTTCAAATGCACACTCCGCTCTCCTTAAACCCCACCGATTAAAAAAGTGGGGGTGAATTTCATTAAAATGCCACACGCTTAGTCTTGATCCACCAACGCAACCCAACCAGCGCAAACAAGCGAACATAGTGCTTTATTAATGAGAATTTTTCTTCTTTTATTCAAGATCAAGCCGATAAGCGATGAAATCCTACACCGCTATGTATATATATATATATACAGAATATGTGCTAAAGCATCCTGCAGTAAACATGAAAACGGCAGTCACTTCTTGTTCACACACATGCACACACACACCACGTTGAACTCCAAAGACGTTGGCGTCATCCAGCACACTTAGAAATACAATCTTATTAATAGAAAGGCTGGTGCTACAGGCACACTACATCATTATTGTCTTGAGAATGCAGTGCTAGAGAAGGAGGCAATTAGGCTGAGGAAGCTGCGAGGTTGCCATTATTTTAGCATTTAATGACCAGGCGCTACGGCAGGGGCTTGATGCAGAAATGAGGGTCTCAGCTCTGAAATTATGCATTATCTGGCAGATCTTACTGCACCCCTCTAAGACTCCCTCTCCTTCACCATGAATAAATTTACATGGGAATGCTTATTTCTCTAATTTAGGCAGTAAAATTAGAATATACAATACAAATCTACCCGTGGAAGACAAGCATCTACTCACTGTTTTGGTTTTTAATGACCCTGTTTCATGTCTTCCTGCGCTTTTTTCTAGCTATGGGGCGGGGGCTGGGACAGACTTGTGGAAATTAGAATTGTGTCTTTCTTCCATTAGTTTAGATACGATTTTTGCAAAATGGAGGAATATTTTGAGGCCTATGTGGGAAGTTCACACATAGGCCTATTTTGGAACACCTTCGAGTAGAACAGCAAATGCTGAAGGAACGGTAACATTGATAACGTGATGAACTGGTCTCTCCAAAAATTCATGGCCTAAAATAAACTGTCAAGCCATTTAAGCATCAAATGGACACCCAATTAATATCTTAAATGAGAAGTGTGCACAACTAGCATAAAAAAAAAAAAATGTTTTCAAATAGTTTTCCTCACCCCACTCACAACACTCACCCTATTTGCCATTGGTCAGTCAAAGAGATAGCCCCGCCCCAAACAAACGCCATTGGTTGAGCCACTGTTGTCGTGCTGGGCTGGTCGGGATGCTGAAACAAACAGAATAATGTTTTGAAAACACCACAGAGACACAGCGTTCAAATAACTACAAAACCTATTTGGCTTACTCTGACTCTACATGTAACCATGGGTTAGGAAAAAGTATTATAACATCCAAAAATGATACACTTCACCTAAAAACAAAAACTCTAACTGATAAATGGTGCAAAAACATTTGCTGAATGTCATTCTAACACCCAACAAAGAACATTTCTGTTATTTGTTGTTGATGAGCAATTGTAAAAATGACATATCCTAGATGAAAAAGCACACAACAAATAGTTTTATCATCAAAGAAGATTCTGTTTATTAGAATTAAAATTAGGGACTGAAGTTTCTCTAAATCAGGTGTTTTCAAACTGGGGTCCACGAGAGTGATAGGGGATTCAAAATGTGAAAACACAAATATAATAATAATATATAAAGTATAAATGTGCATGTGTATCAGTGTTATTATTGTTAACAAAAACTAAAACTATTAAACATCACTGACATTAATTGAAATGGATCTGAAATAAATTAGGATCAAAATGTTAGGTGAAAAAAAACCAAAGGCAACGATTCTAACACTGGCCTAAAATTAGCCTAAAACTAAAATAAAAATAAATTAAAGCTAAATATAATATAATAATAAAAAAAAAAACATAAAAATGACAAAATTAATAAAACAAACTACTGCAAAATTTAAAGGAAAAATAAAAATATAAAATTAAAAGTTAACTGAAAACATTAATAAATACTATTTTATATGTTATTATGTAGCTGCTTTCATATTTTAGGGTATTATTATAGTTTGGGCCCTTGGCATTAAAAAGTTTGTAAACCCTTGTCCTAAATAAAGCCTTCTGCGCCATAAAACACAATTTTGTTATAATACATCAGCCACCACTATATCATCACAAAAAAACAATTTGTCGGACATTCTCTACACTGTAAAAAATAATTGTTGGTTTAACATAAAAAAAGTTACCTGGTTTCCTTAAAATTTTGAGTTCACTGAAATTAAAGATTTGAGTTAATGCAACGAAGGCGATTGGTTTAATCAACAGAAACTCAAAATATGATATTTTCTGAACCAGATTAATTATCTAAGCAGATTTGACAAAAGAAAAAATGTTATAACAACAAATCAAGAAAATGATTTTTTACAGTGTACTATTATTCGTAACCCAGAGGCTTCGAGATGGCCATCGTCTGCACTGTCAGTTGGAGCTCTTCTCCAGGAGGATCAGGGCAGATTCCTGCATAAGAAGTTTCAGCCATCCAGTGAAGTCAGGACTGAGGAGACGCGTCTCTCACTGCTAAGAGATGTTCATCATTCTTGATCTGAGTCTGTCAGGCCCTGGTGTTTTAGTGCCTCTTGCTATTAGGCAGAATTGACAGGCCAAGAAGGTAGCGAATAGCAGAAACGTGTGAAATTAAGGAGGGCATCGTGTGCGAGTGTGTGTGTACGTGTGATGGGAGAGAGCAAGTGAAGTGTGGCCGTCATTTAATCTGCAATTTATCAGTTTAGGCTGCACCTTGTTACAATGGAGCGAAATTGTTGCTGCCTTTAGGAGAGATGAGATGGCGTCTCTTCTCTTCCATTACCCCCCTCTCTCTCATTGGCTCTTTCTCTGCATGCACCTCTTAATGTAGTCTGACAGCGGGGGGCCAGATGGAGTGGGAGAGATATGTTGGAGAGGTATTTTTTATTGTTATTATTATTATTTCTGAAAACCCTCAATTAATATATAGCATTGTCATACCCTCCATGGGCGAGCGGCCATAGCTGTGTGACAGAGAGAGAGAGATGCCTGTGGAGGCTTCTGTGTCATATAGGGCTGAGGTCACACACTCAGGTCGGTTGCTTTGGGAACATACACGTACAAACATACACACACATCTCTTCTATAACACTGAGCACATTCATTTCAGGGCAATCAATGCTTAATTGGCATTTTTCCCATTAGGCCTCTCTATTAATGTCTTTTTAAATCAGATTTGTATGAGTTGTGAGCTAGTTCATGTTAGATTTCCCATTTTAGAAGCCTAATCAAATTACCTCATTGGGCTTCTGTGGAATGGTATTTTTCTATATCCATGACAATATTCGATTTAAATGGCCTCCCTGCTAAACAGGTTGACAAGCATAGTGTATTAATCTTAGTGCAGTGTCTCCTGAAATGACATGTAATCTGCAACGCGCTTAGCCGCGTTTACGCGCACGGACGTTTGCGAATGAAGTGTCCATCATGACGTGGAAAAGAATCCTCTGTGATATCCCACCCATGGTTTTGGTATAAAACGCTACACTCTATACTAAAATAAAGGTTCCAAATGGGGGTACCATTGAAGAACCATTTTTGGTTCACCAAAGAATCTTTCAGCGACCAGTTTTCTTAAGGTGTGGTCACATAATGGGGTCCATTGTCAGTAGCGTGGAGATGCATTAAAGCGTTAGTTGACTCAAAAATGTAAAAATTATTCACATATAATCATTGATCAACATAAACACAAGCGCAATCGTACCTGCTTGATGTGCGAGAACAAACCTCATTGGTCCTTGTGGAAGCTCAAATGTGCTGTGTAACACACGAGAATGAATCTCATTGGTTTTCGCACATCAAGCAAGCATGATTGAGCTTCCGTTTACCACAACTGATGTTTGTGTTGATGAAAAGCCTAAATTAAATCTGTTCATCATATGTGACATGTCCTAGCAAATCTGAGTTGGAGTGTGCACTGGCTAATTTCGAGCTACAGGCAAAACAATTCAAAAATTTTGATTTTGGTCAAAATTGAGGTTTTCACAAAAAATTGTTCATTAAGCTCTCGTCTAACGATCCCAATGCTCCAAATATCCATTAAACATTTAAAAGTATCTTTATTTGTACGTTTTCTGCAAGGACTACCTTTCCTTTGACCTCAGCACAAGTTTAGTATCGTTTTAAAGCGCAGCATTCCAACTTCATGAATATTCATGGCGAATTATGGGTGGCATGAGTCTGAACCAATGAAATGTGATTTTCAAACTCATGCTGATGTAAACAAAACGATCTTACTCGTGCTGACTGACAGATCCGAAGCGCTCACAAAGACGCCTCAGACAGTGCGCGATCCCGATATTACCCAGAATTACAGTATTTCAAAAAATCTGTCTTGCCGAGTATTCACGCAAACATTATCAGTTATGTCTTAAGTGAACGTTTGGTTAACTGTTGGGGGAAAACATCTGATGTGTAACATTATATTTGATAGGCTATGTGTGGTACAGTAGGTCTTAATATATAGGCTGTCTGTTTCATTAATGTTAATCAAACAATTATGGAATCATGGAAAAAAGTTAAATATATAAATTTTTTTCCTTTAGACATGGGTTTTGACTTGGTTTGAGCCAAATTTGGCGGTATTACCAGGGATTTTAAGGTATGGTTGCTGGTGATTTTGTTTTGGAACCTTAACTTTGCAGACTCAATTGACTTCAAACTTGTGTAGCTCAGTCATTTTTTGTCGGATTCCAACAAATCATATATCATTTTGAAGGTTTTTAATAGAGAATGTGATAATAACCAACTTATTTTTGAAAATGTGCTCATTGCGATTCATTTTGGTCATATATAAAGCAATTGTGTCTCAACAAAAAATTTGGACCAAACCAATTCATATGGATTAGCCTTACGATCTTTTTATGAACTTTTTGAAGCTTCAGTGGTAGTTGCATAGACTGTCAATGGAGGGACAGAAATCTCTCAGATTTCATTAAAATATCTTCATTTGTGTTTTGAAGATGAATGAAAGTCTTATGGATTTGGAACGACATGAGGGTGAGTAAATGATGACAGAATTTAGTTTTTTGGATAAACTAACCCTTAAAGCACAGCTCACATAGTTGTCATTTTTCAAACCAAGTCGCTTTCTGTTGGTAAAACAGGCAAATTCGAGTGACCAACTTGAACATGAGCTCGACCTGCTTGGCGATTGACTTTTTCGCTCTCACAAGAAACTCCCAATCACATGAATTCCTATTGAAATGACTGGATTTCACTCGCAAGATTTCACTGAACAAAGGTAAATGTGACCGCAGCTTTCGCGTGAAGAACATTTTATAAATCTAAGGAACCTTTTTCCACTATTGTGGAATGTAAAGGTTCCATGGTTGTTAAAGGTTCTTCATGGAACCATGGATGCCAATAAAAAGACTTTTAAGAGTGTATATATTTCCTGGTTTAGTTTAGCAGCTAAGAATAAGTGCCGAGGCATTAATGGTCAGCGGGACACTGGACAAAGTATTGCGGTGCCGCTATCACACAGCACTTTTTCTACAAGAGCCTCTTTATACAGAGCAAATTCACCTTTGTTAGACTGCTGGGCTGACAAGCAGGGTAGGGAAGCCAGGACCAGCCCTGTTTAATGCCTGTGCCCTGTAAAACAGCATTGCGCAGCAGAAAAGTCAGGCCTGTGTTAAATACCTGCAGGGCATACTCCAGGCAACCAGGGGAGAAGAAGAGAGAAATGGAGGGAGGAAAAAGAACTAGGCCATCTAAAAAAAGGAGAGATAGGGAACAGGAACTCTCACCTGGCAGGATTTGATGACACACATAAGTTGCAGGATGTAATTCAAACTAAGTTTCAGAATAGCAGCGGTCTGAAACACATCAACAAAACAATTTGCTCTTAAGTTTGTTACATAAAATATAAATGTAAGGAATATTACCATGTTGTTTTGTGATGTTTAAAATGTTGAATGTATTTTACCCTGTAGCATAGCTTTAAAGGGTTTGTTCACCCAAAAATGAAAATAATGTAATTTATAACTCACCCTTATGCCGTTCTACACCCGTAAGACCTTCGTTCATCTTCGGAATATTTTTGTTGAAATCCGATGGAGGCCTGATGACATTTCCTCTCTAAAGATCCATTAATGTACTAAAAACATATTTAAATCAGTTCATGTGAGTACAGTGGTTCAATATTAATTTTATAAAGCGACAAGAATATTTTTGGTGCGCCAAAAAAACAAAATAACGACTTATTTAGTGATGGCCGATTTCAAAACACTGCTTCAGGAATTTTCGGAGCGTTATGAATCAGTGTATCGAATCATGATTCGGATCGCGTTTCAAACCGCCAAACTACTGAAATCACGTGACTTTGGCGCTCCGAACCGCTGATTCGATACGCTGATTCATAACGCTCCGAAGCTCCATGAAGCAATAGACAAGGCTTTAGGAGTTTTGGGAGCAAAAAAACAAAAAAAAATACCGTTGGCTGGTAACTTTATAAATAATTTTAAGAATGATAATCTCTTTTTTATTACAGAATGTGCTGCTCATAACAAATATGCTGGTAAAACAACTGAAAAGTCCCATTGTCATAAGGACAATACTGTTCAAAAGTTTGGGGTCAGTACGATTTTTTTAAAGAAAACAATACTATTCTAAGTATCGAATTAAATTGATCAAAATTGACAGCAGACATTTACAAAATTACAAAAGATTTAAATTTCAAATACATGCTGTTCTGAAAACATTTTAAAACATTTATCTTTCATTTGTTGTTAGCCTGCTCTCTGGCGCCGTTCCATCCTTAACTAAAACAGATCACACCACACAGACATAATTAAACTAAATTAATCTTGGAATAAACAACAATAATAATAATAACATTTATAAGATACATTTTCCATTCATTTTTAGTACTGAAACAAATGTTATACAATGCTTTCTACCGCCATAAGAAATATACAGAAGCTTCCTACTGTAAATGTGTCTCTGTTCTGAGATCTCTTCAACCATGTCAACAACTGTTTTATTTCCTCAAACATGGATTAAACTCTTCTCTGATGAAGACGTGACTTGACATCCTCTGCTCACTGCATGTCGGGAGCCGAGACAGCTCACTTTTCCATCGGGCACGTCGCCAGACAGCCTGCCCTGGGTCAGGTCCTCAAAGGAGGGACGCTGTGGCCGGAGACACATTTGCTTGTAACTTCTGTCACCTGTTGCTTGAGGGACGAGGCAGCATGACTGAGACCAGTCACATCAGTGCAGAAGAAGCTACGGAGACTCTATCTGATACCGGTGTAGTGACGAAAACTGTGTAGCTACCCGTCGATTTAGTTTCCTCAGGCACATCAGTGGCACAGCTCAGAGCTCATTTCTCATATTAACGCTGACAGAAATCAGCAAAGCAGGCGTCAAGCATACATACTTAGGCCGGATCGCTCTCACTCGGAGGGAGCCATTGGCTACAGATGATGCATGTCTGATTGATCGTGCTGGTGGACTTTAGAGACGTCTGAGATAAAATATATCAACATCTGAGATGAGCATTCTATAGGCCGAGGTGAACTCTCACATAAAGGGAAAGTTCACCTCCTCAAATAAGACTGCTATTTATCCTCATGTCGTTCCAAACATATGACTACTTTATTCCTGCGAAATACAAAATTACATATTTCAAATAATTGTTTTTTTGTTTGTTTTTCCATACACTGAAAGTCAACACTGGACCCCTTTGAGTTTCCATAGACAAAAAACAATGATATATTTCTCAAAATATCTTCTTTTTTGTTCCAAAGAAGTTTAGAAGGATTTGTGGGTAAATATTTATTTACTTTCAAAATGCACATTCCTGGTGTTGCTGTGAACTATTTATCAGTACATGTTTTTTCAAAGTGAACAGTTTACCTTTAGCCTATTTGGTTACACTTTATTTTATGGCGTCTGTGTTACCGTGTGATTATACATTTAAGTACTGAGTAATAATAATTAACTACATATACTTACTATAGTGTTAGGGTTAGGATTGAGATTTGATTTAGGGTTAGTTACATGTAATTATGCACTATTTATAATCATTACTACAGTATATGTGTAACAAAGACACTGTAAAATAAAGTGTTAACCTTTATTTAAAATCTACATTGAGAACAAAATGATTTTCTTCCTCAGTATGTTTGTCTTGTTTTCCAGTACAAACATCTAAACATTATTAAATCAAGAAGCAAAATTACTTGAGATATTAAGTCTTGTTTTTTGATAGATTACTTAAAACAAGAAAAAGAAATCTGCCAATGGGGTCAGAGAAATAAACTTAATTTAAAGGGAAAACAAGTTTATTTATCTGACCCATTGGCAGATATTTTTTCTTGTTTTATGCATAAAGTCAGTTAATTTTGATTCATTTTTCATTAAACAAGACTTATGTCATTTTGCTTCTCAAATAAATGTATCTTGATTTAAGAATGTTTAGATATTTGTGCTGGAAAACAAGACAAAAATACAAAAATAAAGAAAGCAAGCAGTGTAATAACTTGTTCTTACTCGGAAATTATTTTTTCCCCCGCTGACATGACTTATGCCATGCAGGCTATTGGATAATAGTGAAAAAAGCTATTTAGGCCTAATTTTAGCAAATATGTATTCAGGTCTGTCTCAATTCACCCTGTTAAAATCAATTTAAATCAATTACTTAAGGTTCTCAACCTTAACTTCCAGAGAGGCCCCCAAAAATCTTCAAATTCTTTACATTTAGTTATATTAACAATCATAATTAAAATGCTAAAAAAAAACAACACTAAAAATAAAAAACTTACATTGTATATTTTAGTTTATTTTCATTACAACAGAAGTAGCAGAGGTTCATATCACCTTAGACAGAAGGGCCTTAAAATATTATCTTGGATAAAATCAAGTCCCACCTATACATTTTTTTCCCCGAGATCCTGTTTCACTCTTAAATATGTTACATTATGTAAAAAAATTAAATTGCGAACGCCAAGTTAACTTTAAAGAAAATGTTCTCTTCTACAACAAAACAGGACATAAGCAATTCATACTGTAGTCCTATACAAGACAGTCCTTAGGAGCTGAAACACCTAATATTCTTACAAGATCTTTAAAATGCCACATATATTTAATGTTGATGTTATTAATCTTCCATAAGCCATATCGTATAATAAGCTTATCTACTGCAGAAAGCTGCATAAACGACTCACATCCTCAGGTTTTTAATGCACAGTACAGTCCTGGTGTGCCGGTCATGCTTTTCACTAACACAATTTAGGCAGCCAGCTTAACTCATTTCTAGTTGAACAACATGTTTGGAATTGAAGAGCCTGTTTTTTGGTTTGGATGAATGTCTCCCGTGTCCATGCTGAAATCCCAGTGTGTGCAGGTTGAGCTGGGTTTCATTATTTACATCTCTGCAGATCCTCCTGAGCTCTAATCTTCACGTCTCACAGGCTCCTCGGGGCTATTTCATTTAGCTTTAATATGTGCGTTTGACGTTTTGTTCATTTAGCTTCCCCCTTTAATTTAATTGACATGCTGCTGCCTTGTTTTGTTTGTTCTCGCCTGTGTAGGGATTTTTTTTCTCATCTTCTAATGCTTCTATAATGCTGCGGTTGTGTTAGAACTTTTATTGTGTGTGGACAGACAGTGAAAATGAATTTATGCAAGCATGCTTATGGGGAGGTAAAAGTCAGTGACTTTTTCATTACATTACAATTCCTGTGGGGACGCCTCACTCATGCAATAAATGTACCAGTGGTATCAGCAGAAATGTGTTGTGTAATCTGGTTGACTGAATTATAACCGGCTGAGATTATGAGAATGCCGTGATGTCGGTTATCAGTGTGCATTGGTTAATGTTGCATCTAAATTAGCAGTTAGTTAATAGGCTGATGGTAAACTCATTTCCATAAATCACTTAGACAAAACAAGAGCAAAGAAAGAGTTTTGAATTTCACTAACATTTCAGAAAAATGCTTATACAGTTAATTGTTATACTTATATGAGCAACATGATTTTTTTTATAGATATCTTCTTTTAGCTCACATGAAGGTATTCAGAGGCCTAAAGCATAACCTACAGTATTTCCCAAAAGTACAATTACACAGTTCCTTCCTTTTCCCCTCATTTTTTTGATTAATTTCAAAAGCAGTTGTGAATTATTTTCTTAAGAAATAGGGTTACTAATAAGGTAACGCATGTGTGTAAATAAAAAACATTATGAAATAAATTCTAAACTTTAGAATGGTATAACTTTAAAATATAAATCTCAAATATCTTATATTTTTAAACATTTGAGAATTTTTAGTCCGGAATCATTTACACATAGGCTACATAATAATAACAACAACAACAACAACTTCAGCCATGTTAATTACATTTTCCGATTATTAGGCGTTTATATCTGAACATGTACAATCTTGCAGACGTTCTATTTGTAATTATTTTTTAGTATTACTTTGTATAACTGATGTATTTTAAAGACAGGTTTCACAAAATGGTGCGTATTTTTGCTACAGAATGTGTTCTTTGTTTCGGCGACATCAGAAGCGCTGGTGGCAAATGGCGCGGCTGCCATCTGGCGGTCACTGCGAGTACAACACCCAGTCAAACCCATTACTGTCTGCATAGTTACTGACATAATTCTATCAATCGCATTTCACTTTAATTCAGAACAGCCCAGCGCAGCTTCATATTAGTAGGCTGCACTGGTTTATTAAACGTTCATATTATGAGGTGGAAATAACATTATATAAATTTAAAATAAAACAAGTTTAAATTGATGATAATTCTCCATTTATATACGAATTAAAGCTGATACACAAGTATAAAAAAAAAAAAGTACATAATATAACCCTACCTTATATGGGTCGTGATGCTCATTTTCCCCGGATCTATTAAATAATTCAAAAACACACTAAAAAGCATAAATGACTTGAATACACTTCCTCAATTCCTTAAGCAGGCTAGTCCTATGGTCAAAAAAAGTCTAGGTGGTGTAACTGTCAGGAGATTGTAAGCAAAATGGGAAAAATTATAATTTAAAGCCTGAAATTCATGAAAAAATGTTAGCATATTATTTTAAAAGATTACTTGTTTTCATGTGAGCAAAAAGAGAGGATCCCTCACGACTGTACATATGGTAACACTAGTTAATGCATTAACAATTAGCAATACATTTTTCAGCGTTTATTAATCTTCGTTGATTTTAGCAAATAAAAATGTTCATGTCAGTTCATACAGCATTAATGTTAATAGCTACAACTTTTGATCTTAGAAATGTAGTAAATGTTGAGAATAACATTAAGATTAATGAGTGCTGTAGAAGTATTGTTCATTCTTAGTTTATTAACTAATGTTAACAAATGAAACCTTATTGTAAAGTACACACACATTAAGGTTTCATTTGTTAACGTGGACTATAAACACATTTCCCCCAGGTCAAATGGTGTATGGTAGGCTATAAATGTTTTTTAAGAAAACAATTTTCCTTTTTATCATATCAGACATCCTTATTCGTCATTGCACCATATATAAATTATGTAATATAATGGATATTATATACACAATGTAACCTATATTAAAGCTGGCTGTGTCCATTCTGCTGTTCTAGCTGCATGTGAATCACAAACCATGTGAATAAAGCAAGCCTAACATAAAAAACCCTAACTGAACAGTGTGTGTGTGTGTGTGTGTGTGTGTAGTCATGTGTGAGCCTCACTGGACTGATGATCTGTGATTTCAGTGCCATCTGGGCTTGGCCCTCAGGCTGTTTAGATCTTCATGCAACAATCTGACATCAATATGTAACACAGTTGCATCAGACAAAACCCATTCCCAAATCCAGCATGCACAATCAAATCAGCAAACCCCCAAGAACCATTGTTTACAAACGGATAAATGACAATAACACGGCCACAGGATTGCCAAATGTGTTTAGATGGGGGGCGATGACCTCGTGTTGTATAATCAAAGTTTATTCATATCACTAGCCTGTTTCACCAATAAGGCCTCCATCTCACACAGCGGGCTGCCGATATCCACCCGATCTCACCTAAACAAAAGCCATCTCATCTCCCGACCAAGCGAGTCATTTCAGGTTATTAATACAACTAATTACCCTTTTTCTGGCCAAATTTGAATTTAAATGAACAATCGGAGATATCATCAAGAGAAGCAAAGGCACCCCGCTGCGTTCTTTTCCTCTGATGGAAAGATTACAATTAGAGCACTGGAGTGGTAAGGGCAGGAGAGAGAGAGCAAGCGAGAGCCTATTACGCTGGAAAAAAATCTCCAATTACAAATCCGCTATACAGTTGTCAGTGGTAATTAAATGTGTGGCGAGTGCGGGGGCTTCGCTATTTGTGGCGGCCTTTGTTTCGTCATACTCGAGCCCGGTGACGTGCTCGACGTGAAGGTGACAGACATCAGTGTGAAGGGATCTGTCAAGGAGAGAATGCCACATTTTAAAAGCAGTTGCATCCTTGATGGTTGAACTTTTCATTGACAAAGTTTTATTTGTGATCATCGATTGTGAAGGAAGTCTTTCTGCCATCAGACCTTGTGGCTGCTTCAGGAGGCTTAGGCCAGCACGATTAAAGTCACCATCGAAATTGACAAATCCTATTTTTTAATGGAAAATTGCAGTATTTATTATTGATTTATCTGTGTATGTCTTTTTTTTTTTTTTATGTATGTATGTGCCCTCATAATGTTTAAAGAGGTGGTTAATAATGATTTCACTTTTGTAACTTTAGTTAGTGTGTAATGTTGCTGTTAGAGCACAAACAATATCTGCAAAGTTACGACACTGAAAGTTCATTGCAAAGGAAGATATTTTCTTTTAAAGAATTCTCTTTTTAAGAACTACAACAAACGGCTGGTAGGGACTACAACGAGCTTCTTCCTGAGTTAGTGACATCACTAACCCTAAAATTTACAAAAACCCTGCCCCCGAGAACACGCAACAAAGGGGGCGAGACCATGTTGGGCTGCTTTAGAGTTGTTGTAGTAGATTTTTGTTACCATGCAGTCATTTTACGTAAGACTGCTTCACAAACGAGGGTCAATTCAATGCTCGAGTTGCACAAAAGATTAACATGACTGCACATGCTAGTCGATGAGTTGATTCAACTCCACAGCAACTACATAAATGTATCCACTAACCATTCAGAAACGTCCAGTTGCATTCTAAAGTTGTTCTTCTTGAGTCTCTCCATCAGTGTCCAACTCCGGTTTGAACAATGTAAGGCTGAACACCGTTACTGACAATCGTCATTTTGGCTGCTTGAGATTCTCCGGCTTTGTTGTTGTTGAGCAACCGAAGCGCGAGATGTTAAAGCTCAACCCTCTTCTGGAAAGTGGGCCGGGAGCAGCAGCTCATTTGCATTTAAAGGGACACACACAAAAATGGCGTGTGTTTCCTCACACCCAAATAGGGGCAAATTTGACAAGCTATAATAAATGATCTGTGGGGTATTTTGAGCTGAAACTTCACAGAACACCAGAGACTTCTATTAAATCTGGAGATTAATTTTGGCGTTGTTAGTGTTGCCATAGAAATGCATAATTTCAAGTAGAATGTCACGTGTTTTCATCTCATAATCATGGTAATTGTGACATTCACGCCACGCAATGACATGTTTTCTCTTCTCTGATGATGCGTTTACCGGCGTGAGGGCGGGACAACCTGTCACTCAAATGAGATCACAGCAAACCATAACCATTCAATTAATTTCCAATGGACAAAATCAAGTCCCGCCCTACATGTTTTCTTGTTCGAGAGGCTGTTTTACTCAGATATACCTCACAATAGGGAAGAAAAGAATATCGCAACTTTCATTTCATGCTGACTTTAAAAATAGCCAGAAGATACAGTAGACATGCATTTCTATCAGGACATTTTGGTGAAAAACAGGCGTTGCATTTTCACGGAAAAAGTCTTTAATCTTTTTTTTTTTTTTTTAAAGAATTATGTACAGGTTCATATTAAATCACATAACACATAGAATGCCTTCCCAACAGGAGCCCAAGTGAGTAAGCTCACAAATGCAAGCCATTACCCATAATTCTCTTAGCATGCTCTTCAAAATAGTGGACCAACATGATACGGTAGGGATTATAAAGCTCTTAAATACAGATCGAGTACAAAGCCTTGCTCTCAGTCAACATACTGTGCAGATATTAAGCCAGTTCAGTTAAGTACAGTACACCAAAACCCTGTTTAAGTCGCTTCTGCTAAAAAGGTGTTCTCAAATGAATAGTAGTGTATTTCATCTGTTCAATTAAAAACCTCAAAGACTATTAGTCTTGTGGGTTAGAATATTTCCACATTGAGGCTGTCGCTTTCACTTCTTCCGGGTAAATGGAGAACACCTAAAACACCAACCTTTCAATCTCAAGCAAATCGTGAGGGGGGGGAAAGACAATAGAAACAAATTAATCAAGATTAAGCCCTCTTCAAATGTTTGCCACAGGTTACACAACCCCCAAGGTGCATATTTTAGTTAGGGCAGACTTTACACACAAAAACGTCTTGGTAAAAGTACATGTCATGAAAATATAAAGTCTTTGATTCCTTTGGCAACTAATCTCACCAAGGTCCACCAAATGCAACATTGCTGCTGTGGTAAAAAGTGATAATAATAATTCCAACCACTGCAAACAAAAAGAGCACCAAAATAGTGTGCTAGCCTGAACCTTTTGAGATATTAAGATCAATAATACCCAATTCCACATTACAGAAAATGTTGAAAAGGCAAAAATTTATATCACATTATAATTTAAAAAGGAACAAGTAAAAACAAAGATAGTCTGTTATAAAATTTATATAGAATATAAATGTTATACAGAAAATCAGTGTTGTTCCAAAGTGCACTGCAAATTAAGAGTCTTGTAGCTGATGCTCTTCGTATTACAGTTTGTGCAAGAGAGAGATACATGGTAGCAACCGGCAATATCGAGTTCATGCACCA
>RJVU01027559.1:8039532-8051039 GCA_003731715.1 Anabarilius grahami | reverse complement strand
AAAAAAAAAAAAAAAGATTATTTACAGAGCTCTACAGGCTACAAAAGCTAGAGGAAAAGAATGCATTACAATATTTTATTAATCCCTTTATGTACACAGTTGGAGGTAGAACTAATAGTTCTAAGTGCATCTACTATATTTAGGACCAAAATCAACACCCAGAGTTTGTTTTCAGATATTCACACATCTTTAGGAGCAACAATAAAAGACAGATTTGAAAGGGAAAACTTGGACAACCACACAAAATGTTAGGGCTACAGTTATTTTGCCCTAGTTCTACGCAAGTGCAAAGTTTATTGGGAAGTTCTGATGTGATAAAGATAATTTAGCAATAACATGTAGATTATGATATTCTACATTCCTGTTTAAATAATATATTGTGCCGATATCAACAGCAAAACTGTTATGAAGAATACTGTATGTGCTAATTTACGGGATTATGACATGAGGTAGCCTGAATCGCATAGATATATTCTCCTCAACAACATCAATATACTAGTCTTCAAGCATTGATAAAGATGCCACAGTGTTAAAATGTTCTTCGCTATCTAAACTCAAACAAAACACCATCAGAAAAAAAAAAAAGTGCAAAAATTTTACCTTCAGGTGTACAACAGCTTGTCACTAGGGCAGTTCCTATAAGAGGGACAATTTGTACCTTATCTAACCCTAAAAGGTGCGTATTAGTACCTTAGAGTAGTAATATGTGCCCTTAAGGTACTACTATGAACCTTTTAGGGGTAAATACTGCCCCAATGACAAGATATTAATGCCCTAAAGGTCCTCCTAACTCGTAGTTTTACTTGGGAACTGCATTATAAAAATAACAATGATTTTAATCCTAGAAAAGTAAGAACTCTGAAAATAATACATGGAATTCAAACACAAGTAAAGGTCCGTATCAAACTAAATAAAAATATTTTCTGGGGACAACAGCTGTAACTATTGTGTAAGACCATTTCCTAAGACCTAACAGTTTATTCAACACAAATAACCATCCACATACTGAACGTCCAATTGTGGGGTGTTTCTATATGGCATGTTGTACTTTTTACTGTAGGTTGGTTATTAATAGCATACTGACGTTTAGCCAGGCTTTGACAGATCTGACTTCCTCACTTCAAGAAACTTGTGGCAGAAAACCCACCAAAACTAAAAGAACAAGTGTTACTGCAAATATCTGCAAGGCACTAATTTACAACTCTATCCGCTAATGTGAAGACACCCTGTTTTAGCAGCTTCTGTGAGACTTAATTTTTCTCAAACTTGCTTCCTCAACCGAACTGTGTGCATCTGTCCAACAGCTAATTCATGGAACAAGTCAGTAAATATAATAAAACATTAAATACAGGAGTTAAGTAATAAATACATTTTATTTTATATAAATATGTGGGCCCTTTTTTCCAAATTGTCTGGGAAACGTAGTAAAGAATGAATGTACAATAATGACAACACCTGCTTACATTCATAGAACAAGCTGCCCTATTAAAATAATGGCATGGTTAATTTGATAAACTGTAACATTGATACACTGGCAGCATCTATAGTGATGCGTTTTATGATATGACTCTGAGTGTGACTGTAAGCTATGAATGGGGTGAGATTGCACGGTTTATACGAGAAGAACAGAATCATGGGTTCCCCTCTGAAGCGTCCCGACACATGAACGTTGCAGGTAGTTCCTGGTCCCTTTTTCATTTGATAGGTATGTTTTAACAGCTAATTACTTGCTAAATCTGTTTAATATAAAATTTTAATCTAAGCCCCAGCACCTCCCCAATACTACAGAAAAAGACGTGGGTTATAAGCGAGATCAGTAGAGAGCGGCAATGTCGCCACCGGCCGCATTATTTGATTTCATTCGTTTAATACCCCACCGTAGTAAAACCTGTCATGATCATATCTAATTTTTGATCGCTTTTAAACTTGAACATTTTTTGTTTTGTTATGTACAGCTATACAGACTGAGGCGATGCCTCGCTGTGATGAAGGGGAGAGTAGTCGTCCGCGCTGTCCTCTCTCTCTCTCTCTGTCTCTCTCTCCTTCCTACAGTCTGCCCATACAGGTGGCTGTTCTGCTTCACTTGCGATCGTCGATGGTTTTAATGAATTCCACGGCGGCAGTGAACTGCATCCACCAATAGCACTCCTCCCCGCTCAGCCTGCTGGCGTAGAAATTATTGATGTACTGAATGGTGGACAGAAGGCAGGGTGGGTTTGCCTGGAGGGAGGGAGAGAACGAGCGAGAGGGGGGAATTAACGTACGAGATAACATCTGACCACCCACATTGTGCATGCTTACACATTCAAGCGCACTTACAAGTTTCAAAAATCTGGTGTGGGCGTGTGCATCGGTAACACAAATAGGTATGGGGTGGGAAGATGTGAAAAACTCACACACAATAACAAAACTTAGACACCATCAAGCAAACAAAACTCTAGCACTTAGTGCATTAAGTTTGTACCTGAAGACTTGAGAGGTTTTAACCTTGAAACAAACTAGCGTTCAAGAGTTTAGGGGCAGATTTTTTATTATTATTATTTTTTTTTAAATCATAACTTTTATTCAGCAAGGATGCATTAAATTTATCAAAAGTGACAGTAAAGACATTCAGTGTTACAAAAAAATCAATTTTAAATAAATGCTGTTCTTTTGAACCTTCTACTCATCAAAAAATCTTTAAAAAAAATACAAGCAAAATACAGAACAACTGTTTTCAACATTGACAATAAGAAGAAATGTTTCTTAAGCACCAAATCAGCATATGAGAATGATTTCTGAAGGATCATGTGACACTAAAGACAGGAGTAATGATGCTGAAAATTCAGCTTTGCCATCACAGGAATAAATTTAAATTTTGAAATATATTAAAATAGAAAACAGTTATTTTAAACTGTAATAATAATTCATGATATTACCCTCTTGTTGTATTTTTGTTCAAATAAATGCATCTTCATTGAGCATAAGAGACTTCTTTCAAAAACATTTTTAAAAAACCTAACCAACTTTTGAACTTTTATATAAAATGAATCTCACAAAATATTAAAAATTGTATTTGTAGCAGGGATGCACAATATATCAATATAATATCAGTTATTGGTTAATATTGAGATTATTTATATTTAATCATTTTAATTTCATTTGTCAATGTATCATTCGATAATGGATATTTAATTGTGCATGCTCATTTCCCCGTTTTTATCTTTGCCATAATTTAATGCTCTTAAAAATCTAATGTTTAAAACCATAAATAATAATAATAATAATATTATTATATTAACAGTTAAA
This sequence comes from Anabarilius grahami, assembly GCA_003731715.1. Classification (NCBI taxonomy): domain Eukaryota; kingdom Metazoa; phylum Chordata; class Actinopteri; order Cypriniformes; family Xenocyprididae; genus Anabarilius; species Anabarilius grahami. Next base: position 8,047,751 of record RJVU01027559.1, on the reverse strand, counting down.
CCATTTATAGCAAATCTCAAAATAACTGCATTTTTCATAGTGCACATTAAAATCTTCTGATGTCTAAATTCACATGTAGCATTTAAAACANACATTAAAATCTTCTGATGTCTAAATTCACTTGTAGCATTTGAAACAACTGATTTCTTTTCTGTTTTATTTTTAATTAAAACATAATATTTTATGTTTATAATATTATAATATATATTATTAATATTTCTAATAATACAGAATTAAAAGATTAGACAAATTCGAACACAATTTGCACAATCAGCTAATTTCATACATCATATATAACTATTATTTAAAGAACTTCTAAATAGATACTTTCATTAAATAAAGAATAAAAAGAATATTTGATTACGTAGAAGACACCAATGCTTTTGGCCCTTAGTGCCAACTATCAGAAATGTTACAAAATAAACAACACACTTAATGCAATTAGCAGCATTATCACTCTATGATTGTCTCTTAACTCACCTTAATCAGGACAAAGACGAGCACAGGGACGAAGTCATCCGCCCCGGGTACAGCGTCCTCATTGGCCAGGCTGAGCAGGTTCATAATGGTGGAGCACATGCGCAGGATACACTGCACCTTATCTCGTGGGGTCTTATAGGCATTGATGGTCCTGATCTCAGCTTGTGCTGAGGGCCACGGTGCTTCCTTCAGATACACCTGCACAGATTCACACACGCACACATAAGATTGCAGTTTACAGTTTTCATTTCTAACTATATTCTGAGATGTAGTGCAAATGTTTACCTCCGGGATCTGCAGAGCTTTGTGATTGGCCGTCACCACTTTAGAAAGACGCTGAATGTGCTCATGGAATAGCCTTAAATAAAGGAGACATCCCATTAAAAGACATTTAAAATGCTGAAAAAGCATCAGTTTTCATGTTTCAACTGGCAGTGATTTTAATATGCAGGCATGAACAGGATTTTGGACCAATCAAATTTCATTGTGTGCAAGGCTATCCAGTGCAATTTGAAAACATGTGATTGACAAAATGTCCGACATGCAGATTAGTATAGAGGTGATTGTGTCTGAATTAGATGTGATGCATCAAAACAATGTATGAATCAACATGGAAAGGAATTAGAAAAAAGGTAAAAGGATTTGAGTTTCCTCACTCGTCTCTGTGGATGTCCCCATCCTGATTGGGGTAGAATGCCAGTTTGAAGATGCGGTTCATGACGCTGCGTTCGATGGCCATCTGGGCGTCCTGGAGCTGCTCCTCACTGGCATACTGCCATATGGCATCATGGGCCATGGCTCCATACAGGTAACGCAGGAAATCCTCCACGGCTGCTGTCTTATCGTCAGCTGCTGTGCAGCCCTGAAATGCTGTGGAACAGCAGAGAGAGTCAGTCTCAAATACAGAGGTCTCATCTATCATTTCATACAACCACTCAAATGCTAATAGTTTAATTAAATGTACATTTGGTAAATTTATGTTGCATTATGACAATATTTTCAATGTTCAACCAGCTGCAGCTACTGCAGCCAATTTATTTTTGCCTGTCTATTTGAAATGATAATATTTTAATTACAATTTTACATTTAAAATTTTTTTTATCCTTTCACACTACCATTCAAAAGGTGGGGGTGAGTAAGGTTTTTTAAAGAAAGTAATACTTTTATTTAGCAAGAATTCATTAATTTGATCAAAAGTGACAAAACATTTGATAATGTTATAAAGGATTTCTATTAAAAATAAACACTTTTCTTTTTAACTTTCTATTCAAATGTAAATGTAAACATCAAAATGAAGCATGGTTTCCACAAAAATATTAAGCAGCTCAACTGTTCAACATTAATAATAATAAATGTTTCTTGAGCAGCAAATCAGCAAATTAGAATGATTTCTGAAGGATCATGTGACACTGAAGACTGGAGTAATGATGCTAAAAATTCAGCTTTGCCATCACAGGAATAAATTACATTTTAAAATATATTCAAATAGAAAACAGTTATTTAAAATTGCATTAATATTTCACAATCTTACTGTTCATACTGCATTTTGGATCATAGAAATAGGCAGCCTTAGCCTTTCTTTTAAAATCTTACCAAACCCAAACTTTTGAATGGTAGTGTATATTTTAATAACTGACTTTACAGTCAGACTGATGTTTCCGAGACTGTGACCTGCCTGATGTGCCAGGAGTACTATGTAGTTCTCCATGTATACAATCTTAGACAGCATTAATCTGCTAAACAACACAGTAGTACGCCAGATAGTAGAAACGAGTTACTATACTCTAAAAAAGGGCCAACCATGTATAAATAGATGTATAAAATTAATAGCTGTAAAAACACATGTATTTTTGTAACCACTGAACTGTCCCCAATGGAGATTACCAGCTGGCTAGTGACCACCAGGTAATTAAAGTTTGAGACCTCAGCTCTAATGAGACAAATATCCACCTTTGCTACTTAAAACAAAGCACTGGATTTTTCAGGATTTGGCAATCAAGTACAAGCCGTTCTCATCTACAAAGAGATTCATATAGACCTTTGATGAAGTCAAGCATCTTAGACTCCATGTGTTCCAGCAGCAGTCGGACACAGACGGTGGTAAAGTACCGGTTGGCCACTTCTTTATCTCTCAACACTCTCTGCAGGAGTCGCTCCAGATGAGCCTGAGACGTCTGCAGGCCTTGCCGACACCGCGTCAGATAGGCGATGTACGGAGCCCGCTTCCTACAGCACAAAACCATCACAGCGCTCATTATGGAGTCATGCCCAAAAATATGTCAGCACAATCTTTTATTAAATGGTGATTCATAGCTGTGTGTGAGACAAGTGACTAAAAGAGAGAGACAATGAGACAGAAAGTTAGTTAGACATTAAGAGATGGAGAGAGAGAATAAGAGAATAATGTGTGTACCTGTAGTCCTCTGCCATGGCAGTGAGCAGTTTTCTGCAGGTGCGGGGGTCGAGGTGGCTGACGCAGCGCGTAGTCTCCTGGATCTGAGCCATCTGGTTCTTATCCTGCAGGTTAATGGCCTCCGCCAGCTGCACCTTCAGAAAGCACACAATCTCGTTGTCTGAGGAGAGAGAGGAGACAGGGGCCAGACATAAATGCACAGCGTTTTGAACCTCACAACCTGCGTAACAGCTACTTTCACCCCATGAGCAGAAAGCTACAAAAACTTTATTTCAAAAGAAGATTTATTTTAAATAGGACTGAATACTACCATAATGATGATAATAATAATAGTAGTAGTACATGATAATTCAATATAATTGCTATAATAAATAAATAATAACAATAATAATTATAATAATAATTGCTATAATTATTAATAATAATACATTTATATTATATAAATAATAATAATAATAATATTATTTATTATTATTGCTACATCATTAAAACACTAAAAACTGCTACAAAATAGTATGCTAATATTTGTGTTCTTATTATAATTATTATTATTATTATTATTATTACTACTACTACTACATTACATATCTATACAGTGCCAAACAAATTTATTAGACCACGTGTCAAATTTATTAGACCACACAAATATTTTAGGAATCTGTCAAAAAGTTTTTTAAAACTAAAATTTTATTGTATTTTTTTAGGCAAATAAACTGAAAAGAAGAAAAAACAAAACAAAACAAAAAACACGAAAAATAGTCTTTATTTACACATAATAACCAAAAAAATATATATATATATTATTTTATGGCCTCATTTGGCCTTGATAAGCTTGATAATCTTTGAATCCATTAAATCCCAACAATAATTATATTTTAGCATTAAAAACACTACTGTGACTAAAGAGCTTACACATTCTGGTGTGAATTTAACCATTATACAAAAATACTGTAAAAAATTATTTTGGTAATCACCAATATTGTTAGTTTAGGGCAGCTGTGGCATAAACCTTACATTGGGTGGTGGTCTGATAAATTTGTTAAGCACTGTATATATTACAAAATATATATTACAACTTAGTATAGTGGAAGTATACATAACATAAGATAATATGGGTAATAGGAACCTTCAGGTTCTGCATGGTCCGGGAGGCCATTACGTGTTGTAGCAGGTGGAATGATGGGAAATACAACCGAATCTGCAGAGCACAGCGCCATGCGTAGCTTTTTCTTAATATCACTGCAGAGATGAAACAGATATGGCAGGTTATCAGTCTGATTCTGTTAAATGTTCATTGCCATTTTGGTTTCTAACTGAGATTTAGACTTTCAGAATGTACTGATTTTGTCTGAGCGACCTGAAGGAGAACGTCTTGTCCTGAGGTGGTGCTGTCTGACTGGCAGAGTCTGGAAGGTCATCTGCAGAGATGTTCTGCAGAACTTCATCTTTAGGAGAGTCATGCTCACTGTCTCCTTCTCTACAAGGCTCTGTAAAACAGAGAAAAACAGTTACAACAGCAGACAACAAACTGTATCAGTGATAAATTTAGTCTAAAAGATGAGAGTAGAAAGCATAGTAAGTAGTACTATTCCTTTAATTACTTCAATTTAAGAATAATATAAATAATTTCCCCAGTGGTAAACTACAAAAATTCTCAAATTTTAGGGTAGTTATACCCTGGGTGAGTAAACTTGGTAAACCTGACCCGAACACAGCCTGACCCTGATTCGAATACCTGATCCCACTAATCAAGGAGCTAAACTCTGCAGGGCTGACCTGTGTTCCTGAGTTAGAAGCATCACTACTTTTACTCCAAGTTATTTACTCCTCAACACTAAAGAAAAAGAGTGTGTTCATTTGTGTATAAAGAATGAATATTATTATATAGCAAACCTTGTCCAATATAGGTTCCAGAAACTGCTCCATCACTGGGGGCGGGTCGTTTCTCCATGTACCTGATGTATTTGTCCATTATTGCCTCTGCTGACTGGGTCTTAGAGCTCTGTCTGAGCATTGAAGGCTCATCTGAGATGCACAAAAATGCATACATTACGTGATCAATGTGGACAATGGTTAAAGTAAGTGTATGATGGAGTTAAATGTGTGCAGACCTTGCGGGACCCTCTCTGCTCCTTGCTCATCTTTTTCTGGCTTATCCCGCTTTCGGAGCCCAGCGATCGGCACTGCAGAAATGAATAGAAGCCGTTATTCTCACAAAACGACAGAACGCTGCAGTCGTGTTCCTATGAGAAAGCTAACCTCAAGACACGGACTCTCTCTAGTCCACTGTGGCAAATGGACAAACATGCTTTGAATGCTTTTGCTCCACACATGAGCCACAACCAAAATTTCAGTAATGGGGAACTAAAACAGGAAGCATGTCACTACTAAAGTGCAAACACACAGATGTGGAGCTCTGTGTTGCAGAATGTCATGTGTATGCTCATGTGAATTTAGGCTATGTGCAAAAACCAACAGATTATATTGTCTTTATATGACAGGAAGCCGAAGAAAATAGAGGTTAGAATACTAAAATTTCAGTAGTTAAATTTCATGAATTTCCTTATCAATTTTGATTCAACAGCAAAACGCAATATGCTATTGAACAACCTTTTTCTTTTTCCTTTAATTTAAAAAGTGAAATACTTTAATAATTATTATTTGTTTTAGTTTTGACTTGTAACCAAAGTACTGGTAGTTTTGATCTACCTATATTAAATTACGCATATTTTTCAAGCGCATATTTGAGCAAATGTCCTTTTATAGAGGTCAACCACTGCAAAATAAACCATGGAAAACCAAAATGGCTGCATGAATGAAAAGATGAAGCTCGATTGTTTCATGTCACAAAGTGGCAAGGAGGAGTCTACAGGATCTAGTACAAATTCGGGCCGCTGGAGTACAGCACTAGACTGAATGGGAGAGAGCTTGAAGAGTGGGTTACCTGGGAGTTCACCCTCTGCAGTCCAATAGAGCACTGTGTGAGGAACACAGACAGCAACAGACAGGGTTGGGGTTCACAAACACAAACTCTTCACCCAATCCATGCTAAATGCTAATTGCTATTGAGCGTCAGAAAAGTTAGACTGATTCGAGTTGCATTTGGGAGTTTGACTGTTCAAACATTTGGGGTCATTATTTTTTTATTTTTTTTTAAGATATATTCTTATTCAATTAACATGCATTAAATTGATCAAATGTGACAGTAAAGACATTCATAAAGATTTATATTTTAAATAAATGCTGTTCTTTTTAACTTTGTAATTATTATTTTTTCCACAAAATATAAAGCAAAATTTTAAGCAGCACAACCGTTTTCAGCATTGTTAATAAAAGAAATGTTTCTTGAGTTGCAAATCAGCATATTCAAATGATTTCTGAAGGATCATGTGACACTGAAGACTGGAGTAATGACTGCTGAAAATTCAGTTTTACCATCACATGAATAAATTAATTACATTTTAAAATATATGAACAAAGAAAACAGATGACATTTTGACAGAATGACATTTCACAATATTACTGTTTTTACTGTATTTTTTATCAAATACATGCAGCCTTGGAGATCATTACATTTTTTTGAATGGTAGTGTATATGGCAGGGGTAGAACTTTATTTTACAGTCCTGTCCCTCATGTACATACGATGTACTTATTACAGTAATTACAATAACTGGGTAATAACTAGGGTACTAATCCTGAACCTACCCCTAAACCTAACCTTAACCCCCTGTAGTTACCTCATATTACCCAGTGTTTTTTTTTTGGTAAGTACAATGTAAGTTCACTTTAAGTAAACGTACTGTAAAATAGTGCAACCGTTGTAGGGATGCACATTATAGACTTGACAATATCAGTATCAGCAAATACAAGTGTTTTTAAAATCATTGCCATCAATCCATTTAAGCCAATAATTAAAGCAGATATTATCAGCACTTTTCCCTCACTCAAACAGAGTACTTTTATTTCTATGCCAGCAATTTCTATATCGATAAAATTTTCAAGCCATTGACCACTGATCCACAGTATGAAAGCAGACATGCACTTTTTACAAAAAAAACCTCAGGGTAAGAGTTGGGCTCCTCACCTTTAGGAATGGCAGGAACAAAGCGCTTCTTCCACCAGGGTCTGTTCCTGTCAGACTTCTCATCATCACTGTCCTTTCTGTCCTCAGACTGAATGCATACAAAAACAGTAATTTTAAGGAGTAGTTAACTCAACCATTTAAATTCTGTTAATTACTTGACCTCAAGTAACTTGAACCCTGAAGAAAAACATTTGAGTTCAACTGACAAAGTTGAGTAGAAAGATATTTTTTGTCCAGAAATGAAAATTGTTACATGGAGGAAGAACATATTTATACTCATTTCACTGAAATAATTTAATTAGGAAAAAATAAACAAAAGAAGTAAAAAAGAAATAAAATAAGATTATGCAAATACTTCAGTCAAATTTAGGTTTACTCAAACTGATTTAAACAAAAAAAAAAAGTCTGAAAAATCAGATTTTTTTATATATACTGTAAACTAACCTCCGAAGTTGGGGGTCAGTAAGATTTTTAATAATTATTATATAAATATTATAAATATAATAATTAATACTAATACATTATTCATGCAAGGATGCATTAAATTGATCAAAATTGACAGTAAAGACAATAATAATGTTACAAAAAATGTCAATTTCAAATAAAAGCTGTTATTTTGAACTTTGTATTCATCAAATAATCTTAAAAAACAGTTTAGAAATGTTAACATAATATAATAACTAGAAATGTTTCTTGAGCACCAAATGAGCATATCATAATGATTTCTGAAGGATCATGTGACATTTAAAACTAAAGTAATGGCTGCTGAAAATTCAGCTTTGCCATCACAAGAATAAATTATATTTTAAAATGTTAAATTACATGTTATTTTAGATGTAATAATATTTCAAATCAAATAAATGCAGCATTAGTGAGCATTAGAGACTTAAAAAAAAAACATCTTACTGACCCCAAACTTTTGAACTTTAAATAATACTGATTATACAAGACATAAATTCATGTTCTTCACCTCTCCTTTGAGGGAATCCTTGCTTGGAGAAGAGGTTGGCCCTGTGGAGAAGGCCCCAGCCGGTTCTCTCTCCTCCATCATGGTCCTGCGGTTTAGTCCGGGATCACTGTTGGGTCTGCGTCCAGCGGACACCACATCTGTGCTGCGGCTTCTCACCAGTCTTTCAGGATACGAGTGCCTCTGCTTGGGATGCTCCAGGTCACCCTGTGCCAGGTGGGGGGCGAAGAGGGGCGGGCGAGGCTCCTGGTGGCTCATTATGCTGGCCTCTGG
>RJVU01027559.1:8021283-8039188 GCA_003731715.1 Anabarilius grahami | reverse complement strand
GGAGAAAGCTGTCAGAGTCAGACAGACCTCAGGTGAAACTAGGCCACCTGTTCCAAGGGTACAGCATCTCTGCTGTGTGCCTTCCAATGCCAGCCCTGTGCCACTAGCTCAGTGGGGACGAGCTGCTGAGCCAAAGCGCCTGCAGTGAGGTCTAGCAACCTGTCATCCCCTCACCTTGCCCCACACACACACAGATTCTCACAATGTCTCTCCAACACATTTATGCAACTTTCCACTGTGGATTTGTAAGCTTGGACAGAAACAAATCAAACTTAGCCTTTAAATACCAATATAATAAAAAACCCTCCATTCTACCAGAATTGGCTATAATAGGATAGAAATCTGGCAAGCGCTTCCTTTATTTCACAGTGCACATGCTGTTTAGTGGGCTCTTGTCATTAGGCACATTAATGGCACTCCTTTCTAGGTCTTACATGTGTAAGTACTGCATTCAACAGCAGTGCATGCTGGGAAGTGACATTACCTTCTCCAGAGGAGAGGGGATCAAACATGGCCAGCAGTGAATCTGTTTGAGAGGGTGCACAGGACAGACTGTGAGCTCCTAGAGAGGTGGAAGAACGGAGGGGTGGAAAGAGGGATGAAGTAAATGAGTGACAAAGGATGTGTTAGTCCCACACCGGACATCCCAAGAAACAAAATTCAATAGTTGTGCAGGATGAGATTTAAAGCATTAGTTCACTTCAGAATTAAAATGTCCTGATAATTTACTCACTCCCATGTCATCCAAGATGTTTATGTCTTTCTTACTTCAGTCGAAAAGAAATTAAGGTTTTTAAGGAAAACATTCCAGGATTTTTCTCCATATAGTGGACTTCAACGGGGTACAACGGGTTCGAGGTCCAAATTGCAGTTTCAATGCAGCTTCAAAGGGTTCTACACAATCCCAGATGAGGAATAAGGGTCTTATCTAGCGAAACGATCGGTCATTTAAAAAAGATAAAAATGTATATACTTTTTAAACCACAATGCTCACCTTGCACTAGCTCTGCGATGTGCCATGCATTACGTAATCACGTTGGAAAGGTCACACATGATGTAGGCAAAAGTACCGATCCAGTGTCTACAAAGTAAACATGCAAAGACTAAGTCAAACGCCCTTTACACAAAAAAGGCAAAACAACGATGTTAGACGATTTTAAAGTTGGAGGAGAAAATGAGACCCAAGTTTTTCACCCTACCGCAGTACTTCCACCTACGTCATACGTGACCTTTCCAACATGATTACGTAATGCTGGGCGCATTGCAGAGCTAGTGCAAGACAAGCATTTGTGGTTAAAAAGTATGTATTTTTTTCTTATTTTTAGAAAATGACCGATCGTTTCGCTAGTTAAGACCCTTATTCCTCGGCTGGCATCGTGTATAGTCCTTTTAAGCTCCATTGAAACAGAAATTTGAACCTCCAACCTGTTGTGCCCCAGTGAAGTCCACTATATGGAGAAAAATCCTGGAATGTTTTCCTCAAAACTGTTTTTCTTAATTTCCTTTCACCTGAAGAAAGAGAGACAATCATCTTGGATAACATGGTGCTGAGTAAATTATTAAATTTTAATTCTGAAGTGAACTAATCCTTTTAATAGTGAAGAAAAACAGCTTTTATGTCTGAAGATGAAAAAGTATGACATACTCTCTTGCATTTAAATGTAACGTCTCATAAAACATACAAATATGAATTGAAACTTAAAGATGCACCAAGTTATTACATGTTTATGTGTTCCGCTGGCTCTTAATTTCTTTAAACATCTGATATTTCAGCATCACGCTCTTTGCCATCTGTTTTCCAGGGAATTTATGTGCTTTTACCACAGATAAACTGGTTAGCAACATAAAGTTGGCATTCACTGGAAAAATATAAAATTCTGTACAAAGCACAGTATGTATGTGCCCAATCAGTCACTTGAGTGTGTGTTTGTACCATGAGCAGAGTCCTCTCCATCTGGACTGGTCACGGAGTCTTTGCCTCCAAAATCTGAGCTGCACTCTGAGCGTAGGTCTTCAATCTTATTGGGGATGTCCTCTGACGTGGCACTGATGCCTGCACAAACAATATGTAACAAATCAGCAAAATCTCAAACTATAAATCACAGAGGCAAACATATTACCTTCAGAGTTGTAAAGTAGTTTGGTTTGTCAAAGAGGAAACTGTAGCATGACATACCTCTTATACAAGGAACAAATGATGAAGGAAAAAAAAAAAAAAAAACTTCTGTTCTGCTGCCTTAGCAAAACAAGCCTAGAGTTTGACTGTGCATATATCTCTCAGACATACAGAATAGTTCAGATAGTAAGCAAAAGTCTAGCATATAGGTGATGGAGTGGTGGCCAAGTTGAACAGCCAATCTCATTTCAAGCTCCTCATGGAAGTGGGGAAACCACGCCAATGCTCCCTTGAGCACACAAAGAGGGCAGGAGAATCCCCAGGGAGGTCAGAGTATGTGAACGAGAAATGGAAACGGCAAGAATGAACGAAAGAGGAAGGGAAAGGCAATCCATCTGCCAAAGTCCTCAGGGAAAACTCCCCACAAGGTGTCTGTCGGGAGTGTGTCGTTGTATTACCTGGCTCTTCGTCTTCATCACAATGTCAGGGCAGAAGAGCACTGAATAAAGAACTCAGCGAGGCAGAGAATAAAATTTTAATGTCACATGTATGTGGGATGTTCAAACCTTTGGGTTGATGAATGCAGCGACTTCATGCTTACTCAAATCTGTGATTCCAGACTGACTGTGACCATTCATTTGAACAAATTTAGACAATTAAGGCCCTGATGCTAAAACAAAGTTTGTTTGGAGTTTGTTTCAGTGGTTCAAAGCAGCTTGCCAAAGAGAACTTTACAGAAAAGCTTCAGCTGGCAAACACCTTTCTGTGGCATCTATGTTATAGGTTGGTGTGGCTCTGAAGCTCTGCCTTCTTTGACATGAAAATCTTTTATGATTCATTTCTTCTGTTCAGTCCGTCAAGGTGAGGCATGAGTAAAAACATGAACACAATGAAAAGTTGCTTTATTAGCAGAAAATTAAGTTGTAATTCTAAGTGAAAGAGACGCTGTATTTTCATGCTTGCTTTAAAGAAATCTATTTTATAAAGTGCTAAATACATAAACAATGTGACTTTACTGGAGTGCCATATTAAATATCTGAATGCAAACATATCCCCGTCGCCATGCCATATTAAATATCTGAATGCAAACATATCCCCGTCGCTATGATCACAGCCCCTATTTGGGTGTGAGCAAAAACATGCCATTTTTGTGTGTCCCTTTAAATGCAAATGAGCTGCTGCTTTCCAGAAGAGGGCGGAGCTTTAACAGCTCACGCTTCGGTTGTTCAACAACAACAAAACTGGAGAATCTCGGGGACAGGGTTTATGTAAATCTTGGGGTTTGTAATGTCACCAACCCAGGAAGAAATTCACTGTAGTCCTTAAAAAGCAATTTCTGTAGAAGAAAACATCTCCATTTGCATTGAACTTTGCAGATGTTGTTTAACTAAAGTTAAAAAAGTGAAATCATAATCAAGGACCCCTTTAACATATTCATCTAAACATCATTCTCAGCAGTGTGGGCAGTGTTGGGAAGTTCGCTAACAGTATGTTGCTGCAAAGGTATTTCAAACTTCTTTTTACCCTTAAGCTAAGAACAAAAAAGAACTTCACCATGAGTATATCAGGGCCTTTATGCTTCTGTGTATGTGTACCTGAAACAACGCTGAGTCCCGGGGTGCTGGGTCGGGAGCTGACCTCTCTGACCTCGGTGTCATCTGAAGTGCTACCCACACCCGAGCAGCTCTCCAGCTCCTGCAAGCGTTCCTCCTGCTTCAGGTCTGCAGCTTCTGCAACACAGATTCATTAACTGTAGAAAACGGTGTATCTACACACACATAAAGACACTCAGGGCAGCCCCGTGGAGGGCTCTCATTTACGTGCTCATTTGTAATAATGCAGGTCTCAATTGGTCTTCAGAGTCTACTTTTCCACTGCCAAGAACTGTAACAAACCCCAGAAAAGCAAAAAACAATCACTCATTCTCTCTTTCGTTTGTTTGTGATGCAAAATGGGCAGGGAGACAAGACCACACACAGACTGCTGTATGCCTGATACTGGCACAGTCTTGTTTTACATTATTTCTTATTCACAACTGTATGATTCATAACATAATTAGCCTTTACATGATCATTATTAGTGATATCACAACAACCAAATTATAGTAGTGGATACTAATACCAGTAAAATTAAAATTCTCAATACCACAACAAAAACTAATATGCAACTGGACACATTTGTTGAATTAAAAAAGCTAAATATTAATTCAAATATGAAAATAAACAAACCAAAAATGGAACATAGCCTGTAGAATGTAATTCAAGTTTTAAACTTTAAACAGTAATGAAGAACAAATTAATTAATAAAAAAAAAAAAGAGGAGGGAGATCAGCATGTCTATCAGGCTGCATTGACATCTCTGTAAATATTTTAAAATCAGCATAAAATAAATTCATTCATCCATTTTCTAAATGCATGTTTTAGATCTTATTGTGGACAATTAATCTGTGCATACGTTTTATTTTTTACAAAATGTTTTGCAAAACCGATGCAAAGAACTGAGTCCGCGCCTATGTTACACTCTGATGTACTGCTGAGGGGGCCGCTGTGCCTTGAAGAAATCGTGTTTGTTTACTGACTGTTGCATGCAATCCTGAAATACAGCATATTGCAAAAAGTCAATTGTTGTGAGAAACCAATTTCAGGTTTGGTCTTAAAATTTAACAGGTCAGGTCAAATGATCTCGGGTACAGGGCAGGTTCGGGCTTCAGTTTAAAGCCTGTGCAGACCTCTACTCTGTACTGACCAGTATCTGAGACCAGAGCTACTGTACATATTTAATAAAGACTCTCTTGAGTGAAGCCAAAGCTGAATACTAATGCTCTGATAGAGGTCACCAGTAGATGGGCAGCTTTATTCACTGAACTGTTCTTGTATGCATTCAGCTCTCACCTGAGTCACTTGGCAGAACCTCAACGCTCCATGCCTCACTCGTTGTCTCAGAGATGGTAGAACCGTACGGGTCCAGAAGTACTGGCAAACACAGCATGCCGCCCAATGCATTCTCTGCTGCCCCTGAAAGGAGAATAGGGCTTGGTTGAAAATACTGATTTCTTGATTTTAATCGATTCACATTTTGATAAACCGATACTGATTCTTAAAATCACAAGAATCAATATTTTCATCTATGCTGTTTTCAGTAGGTGCATGAACAAATCCTTCACTAAAAATTATTTGTAGAGTGCCTCCCAGTCAATAAATCACAATAAACTTTGTGATTTGTTAATTTTGATATGAAAAAGTCTCTGCTTTCAAATTCTGTCCATTTAATTTCTAAATTAAGTGGAAAACTATAAATAAACAATAAAAAAAACTTTATTAAACTATAAATACTGTTTTGGCACTCATTGTTGAGTATTCAATCATGACAGATTGTTGTAGCACCTCAGTTTAAGCAAAGCGGCAGCACAGAGCACACATGAACTGATCATCTCTTCCACTTTACTAATAGTTACTGTACAAAATAAACATGTATGAACATCAGAAGGTATGCAGAATGATACAGTGCAACTTACAGAAAAGAATTATGTATTATGTTATAACTTAAACAGTGTTTCAACCATGGAAAGACTAAACAATGTCACGCAACGTTATAATTACCTCAGAAAAGTCATTCATTGACTAAAGCTCAAAAGTTATGTTTAATATTTAATGTGTATTTGCATAAATCTGTTTTGAAAACAAATTATGACAGCCAACGTTTAAATATTTAGGCTATATTTAAAAAAAAAAAAAAAAAAACTAATTTAAATAGAAACATTATTATAGAAACAGTATTATAGTTATGTACCAACTGACAGGGTTCCCTGCATAGTTTACACTAGGGCTGCACGATTAATCGTAATTGAATCGAAATCGCTATTTGGCTTAGTGCGATTATGACATCGCAAAGGCTGCAATTTTTAATTATATAAATATGTACACAGTGTGTTAGTGAAGAGCTGCTCTGTGATCAGTAGTAAATGACTCTCCATCTGAGAGCACTGCATTAGAAAGAAAAAAAAAACGTCAAATATACAAACTTTCCAAACATGAAGCCTTTATGAACTTCTTTTCTAACAAAAGACAACATTTAATTTTGTTGTTTTTACTCCAAACTCACTTCATAACGTCAGTTGCGTGTTTGAAATAGCATTTTGATTAGCATTGGATTAAAAATATACTTTATTATTACGGAAATACCCGAGAAGGCTTGAAGAAAACATATAAACCATGTATTGTTGTAGTCGTCTGTTTATTTTATTCATGTTTAATCAATCAAAGCATTTCTACTTTCTTTTTATTCAGTCACAGCGATAGCATGATGCCCTCCCCAATGGATTCCTGGAACAGCGTTTATTATATTGCTTATATTTAGATATCTGTTCAAGGGCGCCCTCCGGCGTCCAGTATGAAACAGCCATGTTTAGCGCCAAGTAAAGCTCACTCAGTCCTATTCAGGGTAAAAATAGGAAAAATAATTCCTCTCTCTAAAGAACTTTGAGGGAAACTTATAATCAATATGTTTTTCTCCAGCGTACATAAGCGTACAGGATTTTTTCTCCACAGTGGATGATGTTCATATTAAATACATGGACTCCATTTTTGATTTTGCATACCTCCTGACAAAAATAAAGAAATTATTGAGACAGATTTTTATCATAATAATATAATATTTAATAATAAATCCTTAGACCTTTCTAATGATTTATAGACATACTGCTTGCATGCTAACAGGTAACCCCACATTTTGTCATACAAGTTTTAAATATTATTTTCTAATTGTTATAGTTATATTTATAATTAAATACTAATGCTAAATAATTTAATAATGTAAGTTATTACAACAGTAATATTTCTTATTTGGTTTAATATTTTTATTTAGCAATAATAATAATAATAATAAAAATAATTAGTCAAAATAATCTATTAGCACAAAAGTTCGGGCCAAATTGTGCAGTCCTACAAACAAGCAAAACAAGCCTGGTATTGTTTATTATTTTTTTCCCCATATGTTTATAAAATCGCATTTTAAATCGCAAATCGCAATTTTAACCAGAAAAATTGCAATTAGATTTTTTCTCCAAATCGTGCAGCCCTAGTTTACACCATTAGTTGAGAGATGTTTTCCTTGAGAAAATTTGACATATACTAACTTATATCCAAATTAATCTTTATAGAATTGAAATTAAATTGAATCACATGCTTGTGAACTGGAATTTAATAGAACTGTGAAATGTGTCAATGCCCAGCCCTACACACACACACGCACACAAGAAACACATGGGTATGAGGCATCTAAAGCAGCAAGTAGACGGACTGCGACAGGGATGGCCAAAGGTTAATTGCAGCCTCCCTCGCACACAGACGCAGACACACGCAGCATCATCAGGGTTGTGACTTTGAGGTGTGGATCGAGCCGAGCATCACTCATAACCTCATTATTCTCTCAACCAGCATCCCACACAGTGCCTCCTCTCTCCGAAACACTCCCAACAGGAGCTAACGCCTAACAAGGCAGAAGAATGGAGATGGAGAGCAGGGGGGGGTGTTTGCACGTGTGCAGGGGCGTTTGATGGTCGGGCGGAGGCAGAGATCATGAGCGCTCCATATGAAGCTCTCCGCAGGTCACGTCTCCCCACATACGTGCACACACAAGGGCAGGTTTGGTGGGCCTGCAGGAGAGCTTTCCCCCGCTGGCCCTGTTTACAGTGAGTGAGGCAGGGGCTCTGGGCCGCCCGTCTTTCAGGTGCATGATTAAATGAGTGGCACCCGCAGTAGTGAAACAATTAGAATTTCTGCCTCATTATCATGGTAATCTTATCAGTGGGATAATGAGGTATTAATGGATATTTAATGTGTATCTCATAACCCAATCCCTCGGAGAAAACACATAAGGAAATCGCTGTAAATTCACTTAATGATGGAAAAGTCCCCCAACGCCATATTCCGAGGAATGAAAAATGGAGGATGCAAATGAGAAGGAACCAAGGTCAATAAGACTGCAGGGACTGTGTGAATGTCAGAGAGAGAGGCGAGAAAGAGAGAGACCACGGAAGACGAGGGAACAGAGTGAAAGAAGGGGTGGAGGGAGCGAGATGACTGAAAGAGAGAAGGAGAAAGAGATGAAGAGAGAGATGGAATGTGATCGAATGAAACGAGAAGCAGTTTCAGGTTGTTCTGCACATCATTCTGTACAAAAATCTTACAAACACTGGACATTTTTGAGTCAATAACCCTAACCCTAAAGTTTTTTCCTCAATCCAGGAAAGCATGAACTAAATAAGACTAAATTAATTTAGTCAAAACTGAAAGGTGGAACAAATAAATTACTATGCATTTTAAATATTGGATTCAGATTCTGTCTAAATGTGCATTATTGCATTTACACTTTATATGATTTGTATAAAAAAAATTTTTTTACATACATTACACACACATATACAGTACTGTGCAAAAGTCTTAGGCCACCACTAGATGTTGTTTTATAAATGGTATAATGACCATATATAATTATTTCTCAGACTCTTTATTGGAATATAACCAGAAAATACAGGAAATTTGCATAAAGTATTAAAAAAATAGAAAAAAATGACTTCTACAGGCTAAAGTGGCAAGTATTTAGTGACCTCCCCTTACATTTAAGAAATAGCATTAAACTGGCTCTCTTAAACCTAAATGGAATGGAAAAGGACTGGAAGACCAAGAAAACTTTCAAAATCTGATGAGAAGTTTCTCAGACTTTCTTCTTTGAGAAACTGGAAGAAGTCCAGGAGGTCACATTAAATACAGATTTTTGCTTAAAGAAGCCATTTTGTTCTGAATTTTTTTTTTTATATATATATATATATATATATATATATAAACATTTTGTGAACATATTTCCTGTATTTTCTGTTTGTATCGTAATAAAGATCAAAAAATAAATATTGATAGTCATTAAAACTTTCTTAAAACAAAGCTGGTGGTGGCCTAAGACTTTTGCACAGTACTGTACATCTATATAGCTAAATGGCATATGATTTGTTACAATGTCTACAATAGCAAAACCTCAAATATATTTACAGTAACACAATCCATTGTAATTACTTGAGCACTGCTAAAGGGGACTGACATATAGACATTTTAAAGTTCACTCAATTGAGAAGTGCAACTTTTCAGCTAACCACAAGGTGGCAGTAATGGGTTTGCTGGTTAATTTGCAAAAAAGAACCTTCACTGTAAAATGTGTAATTTGCACTTGTATCTTAAACAAAATATTATCCAAGTTCAAAATCAACTTTATAATTAAAAGTCAAACTTAATGTGAAAAGAGAGAAAACATTACTATTTATGGTTATATGAACTTTATATGATCTATATGAACTAGTGCACTATGAAGTGCATAGCCTTATGACTAGCTATGACTGAGATCTGCAGAAATACACTCATACCTGCTATCTCCTGCAGTCGGTCCTCATCCATGTTGGGATCGAAGTCACTGCCCAGGACGTCAGTGCTCCAAGTCTCACTGACCGTTTCAGAAATGTCTCGATCATCTGTCAGGCCCATCATGTCCCGAATCTCAAACTTACGCAGTTTATCGTCCAAATTATCCTGTGTAGTGGCTACATAACGGACAACCAAGAGTAATAATCAAGCTTTGCGACCAAAAAGTTCTTGTAAATGCTATTTAGTTTGTTGCTGGAGATTTTTTGGTGAGATACTCAAACACAAATTCACCTTGTTCATGTTCCAGTAGCTGCAAAGCCTCTGCACCATTACTACCAGATGGACCTGGTCCACCTTCTGACACAGACTCCACCTCCAAGTCCAAAGAAGAAACTGAATTGGAGCGGTTAGACGGGCCTACAGACAGACCACAATTATTCTTATTCACTAACATACCTCTAGTATTTAGTTTCATCCAACAGTACACTTATAGCAACAAAAGTTATATCAAAACAAAACAGTAGTTAATTAATAGAAGATCACTAACTAATGTTTATGTCTGTGTGGGTTGTACGAAAAAAACAAAAACAAAAAAAACACTAAAAAATAAAATAAAAATCATAACATAACAAAAAACAAAATAAAAAACAAAACAAAACAAAACAAGTAAAATAAAATCAAAACAAAAACAAAACAAAACCAAAAATAAAAGATTGCTAGTTTATTTCTCTTTCTCTTCCTCTTTTTTTAAAATGTTCTCTTACAAAGAAATGCCAGGTGGATATGGAACAGTTTATGTACAAGAGAACCATCTGCTGGTTGTCTGGTGAAAACACACCCTCAGAAATGCCCTCCAGGTTGTCACTGCAAAGTGAGAATCGCAGCGTTTTATCAGGCTTGCCGTGCAGTTTATTGTCGTCGACAGGGGCATCTCCATGTCCACCATCTCCAAGATTCAGAGTCAGAACCTGTGGATATAGACACAGCAGTCATATACCAATATCACTATCTATAAAATCACCATTGCTTGTTAAATACTATAAAATTTGTCCATCACAACATTTGACATAATGACTAAAGCTTCAGACCTCGTTTTCTGACATCATCCCAGGTACGGTCTGTGGTGAGGTTCCGAACGAGATGACTAGCACTTCCTCGGGCGTGACCTCCTGCAGCGACTCTTGGGAGCTAGCTTCAATCTCACCCTCCTGGGCCATGTTGGATCGGCTTCGGCTGCGAGAGCCTGCTAGGTGAGGAAGAAGAGGAATGGAGACAAACTAATAGGGTTAGAGGAAAGCAAGGCAGCTAAAACTGTTAGCAAAAGCCTAAAAAAAAAAACACAATGAAAGCCTGCATGAACACTAGCACTCACAAATGCTCAAAAGCATCTTTAAATGGAAACAATAACACATGCAAGTGAACAAACTTTTCTGATAAATCTGCCAATATAGCAATGAACGTGTTTTATTCCATACTGCTTAGACAACTTGGAATTTCCATTTTTATGGATGATGAAACCTCTTTTTTGCATTTCTTTTTTTGAGAGACTTTTTTGTAAAGAATCGGTTTTTAAAAAAGAAAATTATTGAAACTGGATAAAGCGAAGCAAACAAATCAAATGAAGAAAACAGCTATTGTGGAATATGATGGAAAAAGGTTCAGGTACATATTACAAAATTTATGACACTCATAAAAGTCTTGCTTGTATGAGCAACTACAACTATATCGCTAGGGGCAAGTAATGCAGCCCAGATGTGTTGCAGCGAGAAGTGAAATGTATAGCAGGGACACACACGGCAGACACTGTGAGCACTGTCAAAGCATGGGTGAAGCGGTGAGAAGCTCTGTTTGGACAGGGGTATTTGTACATGTTGGTCACGGCAGGGCGGCAGTGTTACCCACCAAACGGGGTTACTAAGGGTATATGAGCGGACAGGGCAGTGGCAGAGGGCTCCCAACACGTTATGGCTGCCAACTGTTGTCCTGATGATCATTGGTAGCAAGGCAAGAAAAAAAGGTGGAAGAGACAGAAGAGGAAAATCAGAGTTGGTGGACAAGATAAACAATGTGTAAAAGATCAGTAAATGAGTGTAAGAACAAGCACTAGTAAATTAACAGAAGACCATCAAGTAATGTCCATGCCTGGTGGGTTGCACAGAAGAGATATTAGCTCTGTTCCAGCATGTTTATGACTTTTAAGGCCCGTTCACACCAAGAACGATAACTATAAAGATAACTACAGTAGTCAACATTTGAAGCGGATCACCTTTCATCAAAGTTGTCCTAAAACCTTCTTCTTAGGACAACTTTGATGAACTTTTTTGATCCACTTCCAATGTGTACTACTGTATAATTGCATCCACAACAAGGAACGATAATGGTCTGTTTATTCTAAGGTTGCTCGCTGCGGTTTCAAAATGTGTACATGTCATTGAACATTTTTGCTGTTCATGTTGCATTTACACGGCTTTAACCAGCAGATGTCCCCAGCATGCTGTGTGTCAAATGAATCTAGCTAGTGTAATCCATCTAATCTAACAGTGAATTTACCTAGTCTTTTTCACTGCAACTTCAAAGGAAGCAAGACAATGTTGTCAAAACTAGCGCTGGATACTTGAGGTAATTTTATGCTACTCTGTTTGCAAGCCTGGCATAATAATCTCATCACCGTTAAAGGAACACTCACTTTTTTTGAAAATAGGCTCATTTTCCAACTCGCCTAGAGTTAAACAGTTGAGTTTTACCGTTTTCGAATCCATTCAGCCGATCTCCGGGTCTGGCAGTACCACTTTTAGCAGAGCTTAGCATAGTTCATTGAATCTGATTAGACCGTTAGCATCTCGCTCAAAAATGACCAAAGAGTTTTGATATTTTTCCTATTTAAAACTTGACTCTTCTGTAGTTACATCGTGTACTAAGACCGACGGAAAATGAAAAGTTGCAATTTTCTAGGCCGATATGGCTAGGAACTATACTCTCATTCTGGCGTAATAATCAAGGAACTTTGCTGCCATACCATGGGTACAGCAGGCGCAATGATATTACGCAGCGTCTCTCACAAACGTCTCCATGGTTGCAAGGCACGCTCCCTGTGCAAATAGAGGGTCACAGACAGTGCGTAATATCATTGCGCCTGCTGCACCCATTTTAAATGTGCGAGCCCTTAAATTCGAATGGATTCCGATAGGCTGTCAGTGTTTAATCATTCAACAGCTGGAAAAAAATCTTTCTGAAACTGATCCCATGATATCGTTAGTTGTGGTGTGGACTCTATTCTTTTATTTTAGAACGATTTTTAGAACTATATCTTCATCGTTATCATCCTTGATGTAAACGATCCTTTAAGCGTCCTAAACTCATAACTAATATGAATATAATTTGAACAGATTAGAATATTGCTGAGCTAACAGTGCTATACTCCATGCAGAAAAAAATTCAGAGCACACACAAATATTAGGTAAAATCATCAATTTGTAAAATCCAATTAAATTTTTTTAAACATAACCTTTTAATATTGATTGAAATACATTTTAATTATCTTAAATCAACATTTCTTCGATCTTAATCATCTTGGACTCATTTTTTTCTCTGAACTTATTTTGAGATTGCTTACACTGTGAAGGATACATGGGATGTTGACTCAAATTTGTATTATAATTATTATTGTTATTATTATTATAACAACAATAATAAATTATTAATAAAGTAAAATTTGTTACAAAAACCCAAGTGTGAATCTTTATATAAACCGTATTATTAATAGTAATAATACTTTATCATTATTTTCATTATCTAATAGTAATAATAAAAATATTATTACAAAAAAACGTTGTCTTTATCTACAAACTGTCATATGAACAACCAGTTTAAGATTTAAGTGTCACATCCTTAAATACACAAAACTTGCTTTTAAATATGAACATCACTAAAAGTAATCATACTTACAATATAGTTCAATTAGTGAGTTAGATGTTGATTCAGTAGGCTCATTATGTAAAATAAACGATTCAGTTTGATTATTTTTTAACAATTCATTAAAAGAACCAGCTCGAAAGAGTCATTTATTCTTGAATCAGATTATAGTGGACTGCACTTTCTGTAATCAGAGGGTTAGTCTCTAGAGTTGTCAAAAGTACCGACCAATAGGTACTAAAATTGAAAAAATGTGACGCTTTGAGCAGATTCATAAACATCTCTGATATGCCATTGTGTTCACACGCTCAACATATATATCTGTGATTGGCTACAATGATCAACGCACAGGAGCGTTTGAAAGCACACGGAAGTGTTTGAATTTGAAAGCATTTTGAAAGTGGGAGCGTTTGAAAGCAGGCGTCTATCGCGGACCAGTCCGCTGATAGATGCCCGCTTTTCAAATGCTCCCGTGTATCTGTGTGAGTGCTCGGTGAAGAGCGCCATTGATGACTATTTATAACATGTTTTTAAAGTGTTGATCATTGTAGCCAATCACAGACATACCCAAAGAAAGCGTGAACACAATGGCCAATCAGAGGTGTTTACGAATCCTCTCCACAGCACTCAAAGCATCACATTTTTAAAACTTAAGTACTCACTAGGTACCAAAGTCGGTACTTGTGACAACTCTATTAGTCTCCAAACTATCTGCAGAAACCAACATGCAGTAAAATTATTGTAGAAGGAATACCAATAGGGAGTCTGTTCTTCTTGTTGGCGGGTGTGGTAGCTGGGGAGAGCTGGGGCGTGTTAGAGGGCGTGAGCTCCAGGCTATTGCTCTTTGTCGTGCGGGACTGAGGTACATTGGCTAGTAGGGTTTCCAGAGCCAGGTGGTCTTCTTCTCTGAGCTGATCGCCTGCAGTGACACTACGCACAAAGTCCACCTGAACACAGAAATAAGGTTTAAGACATTTTTTGCTTCACTTTGGTACAAACATACTATCAAACAATCACTCTAAATTGTTATCCAATGATTTCTTTAAGTCAAAATCCTGTGAAATAAAGCTTACAAAGATGTACGGTGAGCTTTCATTATGTCTTCAGGTAATTTTTTAACTCACTCTTAATCAGTGCTGGTAATTAATGCAGGTGGGCCTCATTATTCAGCTATCATCATTAGTGAATTTCAAACAGTGAGTCTAATGCAATAACAACATAGGAGTCGGGCTAATTGGCTCTGTAAATGACAGTGTGATGATGAACATCTTGCTGCTCATGCTGAGAAGAAAAACAGGGAAATGGAGGGTTATTGGCTCTTGGCAGGGTTGGGCAGAAAGAGTTAAAGCATTATGCCTGTAAAGGTATGTAGCATGACTGTTACTTCTGTATTGAAGTGACGGGTTTGGGCCTGTCTACTTCATCTTTTAAAGCTCACCAGAACAAGTCATATTTCATTGATCTGAGTCTAATGTAAAAGCTGAGTACAGTAAATGTACTGTAATATGTTTTGATTAGTGCTGTCGAATTAAAAAAAGTGATTATTCATCTTAAATTAATTACATGACACTGTGATTAATTAAATTAACTGCAAATTATTGCATATCAATATTACGTAAAAGCTCTCAAAAGACGAATATTCAATGCTTTACTCATCTGCTACAATAATCTTGAATTGACGCTACAAAAAAGTGGCTTTAGAAGTCAATAAATTATTTGCTTTTTTCCATATCATTTTCATAAGCCTGTCACAGGCCTACAGTCCACAGCAATCCACTGTGCAACCAATCTGTCTTAGTGTCAATGTTCTTGTGTGCTTATTCACATGCAGGTCAGGTGACATGATTAATGTGTTCATATTAGCATCAAGTTATATTTTTATATTTAATTAAAATCCCCAGTCCTAGTTTACTGTGGACTAGTTTGTAAACATGACAATGTTTAGGACATCCCTTTGTCTGCTGAACTAAAAAGATTAATCTGAACCTGTTCAGAAAATATAACTTTATTTGAAGCCTTAACATTTTAGTCAAGGAAAGGATGTGAAACTGCATAATAAGTCTCATATAATAAGTCATAGGGCAACTTGTAACAAAACTGCAGACTATACTTTAGAAGGATATAATTTCATTTACACTGATGACGTAATCATAAACGTCAGCTGACATTAACTTCCTTCCACACGTCTCTTTCTTCATTACATACCAGAGCTAATAGCTGATTATGAGTCATGTAAACCACCGTCCGCGTGAGGCCCTCAAGTAAATTCATTGACGACATTGGTGGAGTCTCGACAGCTCTTCCACCGATGACGACATCCAAAAAGGCAGAGACACACATCTGAAAAGACCAAAAACTAACTGCAATGAGTCAATACACAAAAAAAAGACTTTGAACATGTTAATAATCCGTTTAACGTTTCCTGATTATGTTTGGAATAGCATACTAGCACTGTACTACTCATACTATGTGTAACATGCACAATGTCTTCTGTATGCAGTATGTTAATCTTCTGTATACGTATAGAATACTCAGATGACATTTGCTAAAATGTAGTTTAACTTTATAATAAAGGAATAAGTTCAATGGCATATAAATTTTGTGGTAAAATCATAAAAGAATTATGAAATTTCACTGGTATTGGTTTCGACTACTGAAATTCTGCTATTGTGACACCATTATAATGTAACATGGCCAGTATGCAATATGCCAAATAGATATAGTTTCAGAATCAGAAACAAGGAAGCTTCATAATTTTGGGATTCTTACCTTATCAAACTTTGATAAACTGCTTTTGCGTCGAGGATCTCCATCATCTGCATCAGACATGGCTAACTGTTGCAATAACTGCCCCACCTAAAAACATCAAATAAGATTTTATTTTTACAAATACATTCATAACACTGACAGACATGAATCACACTAAATGTGTTAGAACAAGCATTTTATTCCATAAAATAAACTTAATCCAGTGTTTCTTGCACTGTCGCTGAATCTATAGCCTACAAAAAAAAAAAATCCTTTAAGATTTTTTTTATCTTTTTGAAAGTCTCTAATGCTCACCACAGCTGCATTTATTTAAGTAAAAGTACAGAAAAACAGTAATATTGTAAAATATTGTAACGATTTAAATAATTTTTCTATTTTAATATATTTTAAAAAAGTCATTTATTCATGTGATGTCAACGCTGAATTTTCAGCATCATTACTCCAGTCTTCAGTGTCACATGATCCTTCAGAAATCATTTTAATATGCTGATTTGGGGCTCAAGAAACATTTCTTATTATTATCAATGTTGAAAACAGTTACACTCATTACAGAGATTACAGTTGTTTTGTAATATGATAGCTGCAGTGTAAATCACAAACAAATGATTCTTATAATTTGGTTATTTTAATTAATTGGACAAAAAGACTCACAATCTCCCAGGTCATTGGTGCTTTAATAACTTTCATTCATGTTCAAGTTCAGAATCAGAAATCTGAAGCAGAACTTGAATTTAACTGAAACCTCTTACTCTAACACTCTATTATACACTCATGTATATATACACTTGTATTATAAAATATGGTTTGAATCATACAGGCCTAGTTTAAGCTATCCATTTACAAACAAATACTTTTTTCGTAATGGTATTTATTTTTTTATTTTTTTTAATAAATATTGAATGTGTTTTTAATACCACATATCTAAATACCATTCAAAAACAATTGTTATGAATGTGTAAATTCTAATCTGTAATACTGTTATACTGTCAGCATTATAACTAGCTGATTTAATTACATTAAAGTTGTTTTGTAATATACTAATAATGATGCAACACTATTATCCCCTACCTGCATGAGGTTGAAACGAGCCACCTCATTGATGGGTGCATCTGAGATGATGCCGTACTGTTCAGGGTTGACAATGGCTGGACAGATGAAGCAGGTGAGCAGCAAGTCGGTGCACATCGTCCTCACCTCCCCAACCTCTAACCTCTCCACCCGTGCCAGCGTCTTATACATCTGAGACACAATCCAACGCAGACTCTGTGGGAAGCAATAGGTGTTCTGCTTCAGGTAGCCAATAAAGGTGTTGACCAGGGCCACGAGCTTGGCCTCATTGGCCTCCACCCCCGCCTGAACTTTTCTGCGGTACTCATCTGTGCCTTTCTCCCCAAACAGGCGCTCCTGCTGGGCTGGGGTAAAGCGCTCTATGAGTTTGGCTGGATCTGTCTCTAGATGGTCCTCATCCTCAACCAGCAGTTGCATGATGGGCTCGTGGAGGGTTGCAGTGAGGAAAAGCTTAGCTGAATACAGGCCCTCGGAGAAGAGTTTGAAGAGGATGCTGAAGGCACACGTGCCTCGCCGTAACAGGCGACGAGGGTTGTCACTCTCCTTTAGTTCAAATTCCACCAAATAACGCAGCACCTGGTAAGAGGAGGACAGCAAAAAGAGAGTTACTGGTAAAAGTATCTTGGCAATA
>RJVU01027559.1:7920238-8021231 GCA_003731715.1 Anabarilius grahami | reverse complement strand
AATAAACAGAAACAAATTTTATTTACAAAAAAAAAAGCTTAAGTCCTTTGGTACAACTGCAGATTTCTATCATTATACATATGTATATCCGGTGTACCTGTAACAGGTAGCTTTCATCCTCTTGCATGATGCAGTTGCCATAGAGTGAGGTGAAGACTGTGTGTATGACCCCCTGCGTGTGCTCATGATTGAGTCTCTCTCCTGCCACCAAACAGGAAGCCACCAATCGCGGGTTCTCCCTCAACCGGCCCAAGAACTCCCCGTAGATGCTCTCCTGAAAACCTAGTGTCTTATAACCATCCACAAACTGTGTATCTTCCAGAAACTTGGCATGCTGGCAGCATTCCGCAGGAGAGGCCTCCACACTGGAAAGGAAAGAGGCACATTCAGAGAAGTGTATCGCAGAAAAACTGTAATTAAATCTGATCATGCTGGAGATGCATTGGAAAGAATGTGTAAATGCATTTCAGATAAAGAAATATCTAGATACTATCTTCTGGTTGGTTACAACAACTATTCAAAATATCCCTACTGAAGATTTACAAAATCCACACTGAAAGGGGGCCACCCTGAACTATCGTGAATGTTGAACTTTCTAGCATCCAAGACTGGAGATTTAATCATTTGATAGTGTGCAGCAATGAACTATAAATTATAGTAGTGCTGGGCGAAATGACCAAAAATCTGTATCACTGTATTTTTAAGATTCTGGCGGTTTCACAGTATATCAAGTATGTTTTTCTTTTCATGACTGGACATTTATATAAGTTTATAGTGGCTTATTTCACTGTCAGGAGTACATAGAAAATAAAAACTTTGTAATGTCAAATACAAATTTACTTTATATAAAAAAAAAATAAAAAATAAAAAATAAAAAAATCAAATCAATTTATTATTATTAANACAAAAAAAAAATAAAAAAATCAAATCAATTTATTATTATTAATTTAGTTAACCTTTTAAAATTAAATCAAATTTAAATTTTAAATGATCCATAAAATAATGTTAATAAATTGTATTATTATTAAAATGATTATTACTTAAGAAGTACATTCTTCTGTGCAATAGTAATATAATTCTTTCATAAAATCTTCAAGTTAGACCAAACTTATTTTGGCAGGTTGTAATTAAGACCTTTGAGTTTGTGTGTTTCAATAAACTGAATGAAATTTTCTTGAATGAAATGAAGTGAGATAGCAGACTCTAAAAACACCACAGATGTCACGCGTGCTTCAGTATGTTGTAGTAGGCAAACTGCGGCACTCGTTCACAGACACACTGAACATGCAGACTTCAGATTCAATAGCGGTCTTTCTGAGCTTTAATATTCAAAGACACTAGTCCATATTGTGATTTAATTCATTGTACAGCCCTACTTCAGATTTATTAATCCAAACATTGGCATTCTGTTTAATACAGTAAATTCCATTTGTGACTGGTTTCCGTCCGCGTTTCCGCATCGCCGAAATCATAGGGCTCTACATGGTATTTGCCATGTTAAAGAGATATAGTTTTGTGGGTTATTTATTGGTGCATTATAAATTCATAACCATTTAAATATAAATTTCAAATATTATTAAAACAGTACAAATAATTAAATTATGAGCAACAGCACAAATAAATACAAGAAAACAAAGTCAAACCTACAAATGAAATAAACAGTGCTTCTAAAGATATTCAGGTTGATCTGACAGTAGTTTTCAGGTACAAAATCTGAATAAATTGAATAAAGTAATCAAATGTAAAAAAGAAATAGGGCTGTCACTAAGAATTATTTTGGTAATCTAGTAATCAGTCGATTATTTTGACGATTAATCGTGTAATCAGATATTTTTTGTTGTAATAAAAATAGGCCTAAGCAAAGACCTTTTATTATATATGGTTCAAATAAAGTGTCAAAAGCAAGTAATCATATGGTTTTATAGAACAACACTGTTTAAATACATAATTTACATAATATAAAAAAATCATCAAATGCATGCAGAGGGCACCAACAATCTGATGTTGTTACACTTTAAAGCAGATCAAATCCTTGTTTAATATTTGCTGAACATTTAATTCAAATGTTTACTTAATCTTTAATATTTGGCCACTTCTTTATGATAGAAATGCTACAGCCACTGTAATTTCTTGAACATGAATGTGGACAAAACATCCAAACTCAGAGCGAGAGTTTTAAAACTTTGCTTTTGAAATCGTGATGAAAAGTTCACAGGTTTATAATTTACCTTACAAATCTGAGGAAATGTAAATAATTAAAGCGCATATTAATTAAATCTGCATCGCATATTCATTTAATTGGATCGCAGCCTTTGCAAATTCACAATAGCACTATGCAATGATTTTTAAATGGTTTTATACATCATGCAGCCTTAGAAAAGGGTCTAATAATGCGGTTCATGAATTCTATGCTGTGGAATTTGTCACTTTCTGTATTTTGCCGGTTACTCGACATGGGTAAAATACAATTGAGGATTTTTTAAAGTGAATGGGAAACCAAGCTGTTGTACGGGGAAAAGCATCTGGAACATTCTTCAACATTTCTTTTTTTGGTTCCACAAAGAAAGAAACTCAAACAGGTTTGGAACAACATTAGGGTGAGTAAAAGATGCCAATTTTTAGGGGGATAACTTTTCTAACTAATTTGAAAATGATGAAAGACATAAAAGAAAGTATTAGTCAATCAGATGTCAGAACTTGCCACGCCAGAATACTCATTTGGCTCTTTTCCCAGCAACTACCACTGAGATAATCTGCAATGTAATCTTTGTGATTCTTCCGGTTCAGTTAATCAGGTAATGAGTCATGAAAGAAAATCACAAGGAGAGTCAGTTGGTTTAACAGGTCTGGAGTGCAGTCACCTGGTTAGGATGAGGCGGTCGAGGTTGATCCTTTGTTGTTTGGCGATCCAGGCTGCGCGGTAGAGCCTCTCTGCCGTCTTTAGCACTTCGTTGTTGAGCCGCTGGATGAGCTGCTTCTCTGATGCCACATACAGACGTTCCTGCTTCAGGTGGTGGGCCAGAGTGTGAATGTCTGGCTTCACCATCGTTCAGCTCAGCCACGGCGCTGCAGATAGACAGCAAAACAAAAAAAAAGTACTGAAAGAGTACTACAACAGAATTATGTCAACTGAATATAATGTAAATACTAATGTAAATTCAATACAAGAGATGGACAAACTATGAGTAACAAAAGCTGAGCAGTATTTTTTTCTTCAGAATTAATTACATGCAGTTACCATGATAAAAAATTACTCAAAGCAGGATACGTTTTTGGTTATACCACCCACCCCAATGGGAAACTGACATAAACTTGAGCAACTGTTTTCAATGGGGTTCAGAGACAATGAATACTGACCAAAACAATAGAATTCAGTTGAAGCAGATGCCATAATTAATTAGATATGAATTAAAAAAGAAGAGGCTGTGAGTGACAGAAGAACAGTCAGTCTAGTACAGTTATTCTAGTCAACTGAATGTGATTTTTTTGCTGTTCAAGACTAAACACATCAAGTTGACTAGAATAAATCTACTAGACATTTTGCATTGACCTGGATAATAGTATTCTCAGACAGTTCACACAATATGTTGTAATGTATTAAGTTCAAATGTAACGTGACATCTAATTTTGTATGATGGACAGTACTTTTTCATTCACATCAAATAAAGCTATTTTGTATTTTGGCATAGGTTCTCAGGCCGAAAAATAAGGATTTTTTCCTGTTGTCTCATTTGTACACATTTTAACTTGTACTGACAAATACACATTTATGTTTTTTATTAAACATTGTTGTCTTGACCAATCTGGTGTGGATATGTCACAGGACTGGGCGATATGGACAAAAGAAAAAAGTTATCTCTGTGTTTTTTAGCTGAAAAGCAATATACAGTATATATCCTGGTATTTTCTACTTTTTTCTATTTGAAAAAAANTTTTAATAAAAAAAAAAAAAAAAAGGCATGTCTCATGTTAAGGACAATTTGGATTATGCACTTTCCCTGCAGCAGCTCACTGTGTGTCCTCCGCTATTTTTGAGATGCGCTCGTAATATCAAACTACTTCATAATCGATATAAACGTATTGCCTTATCCTATATCAATTATAAAAATATAGTGATATATCGTACAAAGTTGATATACTGCCCAATCCTATGTCAAATGAGTCATCGTAGTAAATCAGAACGGAATAAGAGAGGTAGGCTATGATTTCTTCTATGAAGTAAGCAGAAGTATTTATCGGGCGGCAGGTTCGGTTCCTTCTGAAGTGTAGTGTCATGATCTAACCCTAAATTTTCCAAACATGGATTCAGTAATACACCCCCCATTATAACAGCTGGACAGCACATCTCAATATTACACATACTGTACCTTACAGGATAAAAGCATGAGGCCTATTATTAAAGTAGAATCACTACAGATAAAGTCAATAAACAGAGCTGCTGAATAGCACACATTCAACTGTGTAAGACAAATAATCAGACCTAAACAGGAAGACTGCTCTATTTCCTCTGAGATGGGAGAGAATAGAGCAATTTTCGTACAGGGAACTTACGAGACTATAAACACAGACATACACCATAAGAAAATTGCACAAATTTTATAAGGTCCAAAGGGCATGCTGAAGTATAGCTTTTTTTAATTACTTCACCTTTTTAACCCAGAGTCAGCACACAGCAAAGGCAACTACGCACTTAGCTTCGATGCGTTTCATTTAACTTCATGAAACTGCCGTAAAAAGAAGCAAGGCATGAAATGCATCATTTCTGCTTATTGGTTTTGTGTGTAAAACAGATGCTATGCACAAACTCTGCCATAATCTTTGACCAAAATCATTCTATTGGTACACGAATGCAGCTAAGAGTATTAAGGATTTTACAGCAGTTAAATCCATGAATAATCCATTGTTAAATCATGCATTAACATAATGACCAACAATGCAAAGACCACATAAAATGTTGTCTTTTAGACGGTATGCTTCACCACCAGTCATCAGGTTAACAACTTAAACTAATAAAAAATAGTTTCTGATAACTGAAAATAAGATGATAAAATAAAAATATTAGAATAAAATCTAAACTAGATTAAAACAGAAATGTAGCCTTTGCAACTACCTAAAATAAATACAAGTACTAAAATTACTAAAACTGAAATTAGTTTAAATAGTTTTTGTGTTAAAATTGAGGATTTGCTTAATGAGCAGAATTAAAGAGATACATTGTTGTTATTATGAAGAAGTTATCACTTAAGGGGTTTGATATTCATGATTAATGATTATATTTTGCAAGCTGGAAATGCTGTAAAAGTGACAAATGCCATAAACAGATGATTTTGTATGAAATGTATGCCTTTGCAATAAAAAAAATGTTGATGTAGATGTTGAGATTATCTGGCAGGTCTGGCTGATAATTTGTTTCATGAATGATCACAAAACAATATGCAAATCACATAAGTCATCTTCGCTTTTTCATATAGTGGAGGGATGTAGACAAACAGAAAGCACCCACACAAGCCCCATTCACTCTCACACACACACAAGTTTGAATGTACACACATGCAAACATTCAAACTAGAGAAAATGCAGAAAATTCAAATAATTTCTTGGACCGTTCCTCAGGCACAAAGAGGTCTTTGTAAAGCACAGTTACACAGGAGAACGTGGGATGAAGAGCAGCCCAGAGACGCCCCCCGATTGAGCCGGGTCCCTGCGCATCCGTATAGCAGCCCACAAACACAGAGCGGAATATCAGTACATCCGCGGAGGTCTCTTGTACCACTCACTCCTGAATCAGCTCAACCTCTTGTCATCCTGCCAAATAAAGCACATCACTGTGCTCAGTGTTTTGCGGATGAATGCAGTGGTATGTGAAGATTTAGCCTCGGGGGCAGAGGAAAAGGCCACCTATTCACTTGCTTTCTTCTTCTATTCAGAGAAAGTTTAAGGTAGTTGTAATGGCTTTTGTGACTCAAAAGCTTATAAATAGCAAAAGTATGTGCTAAGTTACATTAAATAAGTACCAGAAGAAAAAAACTATTAAACAAAGCAAACAACTAAGCCTACCTTTCTAAAGATCTAAACTTATCTTAGTTGGCCATGTGGTATCAGATGGTAATAGCAAGATACTTTTATGTACATTATTACCATCCAAAAAATTGGAGTCAGTAAATAAAAAAAAGCTTGAAACTGGTCGGCATTCACTGCCATTACATGAACGAGTGCAAACAGGACATTTTTTTTTAAATTCTTCTTTTGTAAAAGAAAGAAGGGCATACGCCATTAGAACAAGGTTATTAAGCCAAGGTTATTCATTTATTACTTTTAAGTTTATTACTAAAATTAATTTATTACTTAATTTTCATTTTAGGATGAACTATTGCTTCAAGATTGACTTTTAAAGGTCAATCATTTATTTTAAACCAGTTAAAAAAAGGTTTCCAAATTTCCATAATCAAAATGGTCCTGTTTTTCCTCACACTAAACATATTAGACAAAACATCTGCAGTCGTGCAGTGAGGCAAAATACAAACTAGACCATAATAGGACCACAGAGAAATAAAAAGGGGCATTTTAACTAACATGCTTCTTTTCTTGCACTGCCAAATTTCTGATACAGGAAGTTGAAGGAGCAGAGAACATTTTCTAGACACAGTCGCCCTATTTTGATGATCAAAAAGATCAAAAAAACATCAATGGATCTATGAAAAATGGAAACATTTCACATCACAAAAGGACACAGGCAGAGATGAATAAGTTATTATGCAGCAGTGTTTCTAAAGTAATAAGATAAGATTGGCTGACTGTCAATATCTTCAGCAATGAATTCAAAAGCAACTAAAACCCAGAGATTAGTTTACTTTCACTTTTTTCAGGTTTTGGACTGCAGCCGATGCTGTTTTTAGCAACACAGAAAGGCACACTTTCTAAAAGCATTGGGAACAGGAGGAAGGTCCTTTTTTCAGTTCCTCTGTTCTGAAGAGCTGCGTTTGGATTAGATCTGATCTGACAGCATTTGAGCAGGTAGAACAGACTCACTCACTCTGAGGAGGAATGGAGAGAGAGATGGATGTGTGCTTGCTTAGTGTATTCTTATGCAAGATAACAAAATGTCAAAACGTATTCAAGAAAATAGCCCAGAGATCTAAAGTAGGGATGCACAGATAACTTTTCTAAAGGCCAAGTACAACTACCAATATATTCTTTTTGGTACTTGCTGATATTTCATTACTGTGTCATATCAAAGTACAGTACAATGTAATAGTTCACTTACCATAGGCTACAATTTTCTTTTGATTACAATGACTGAGCTCCCTTTCATTTGAATGATGAGCATGTCTGCATTGAGAAAACCGACAGCACTCGAATGTAGTGTTGTCAAAAGTACCGGTACTTCGGTACCAAGTCGGTACTGAAATTTTGAAAATGTGATGATACCCGCATTTCTGTAGTACCGGTAGTACCGAGAATCCGGGTATATTCGGTACCCACTGATAGTGCTGTGGCAGTATTTACTTGAATATGACACGAGTGAAGCACAAAGCTTTGTTTGCAAAAGAAATAATAGGTTAACAATTAAATGTGACATAGCAGCCATGGAAACATTTTGGTTAATGCAGAATGATAGAGGTACGCGAGTCCATACATTTAAGCGTTGTATTCTGTTTTGCGAATCGCGATCTGGTCACCCGATTATCAGAGAATTTAACAATATTCCTTTAGTTATTCCACTGAACATGGAATCTGTTTCTTTACCCAAATCTTCACTCACGCAGGGGATTAAACGTTTCTTTCTTTCGTTCGCATTTAGGCCTATTATAGCCTATAGGCTATTCGCATTCTTTACTGTGGTAAAGTAGAAAAAAAACGTAGGACAGAAACCTTTTTGCTTGCTCGTCAATTTCTATTTAACACAGTTTGTGCTTGTTATTAGACTTTATAATGCGCGTCAAGTTTATTTGTATAGCGCGTTTCACACACCAGTGATTTTTACTTTCGCTTTCTCTGACAGCGCAAAATCAAACATAGCCTGAATGTCCTGCCCCTGCGGAGGATAAAACTCGCTTTTCAGGCCTTTTACAACAAGTGTCAGTTGCTTGTAACATCAGGAGATAACATGAAGATATTATTAAAAAGAAATGGTCTCTTTCCTGCTCGTGTCCCTCATCCCTCTCAAAGCGCAGAGCGGTCTATATCAAAGACTAATAACGGCCGGGACTTTGGCTATATGACGCATCTTTGTGTGGAAATAAAAAACGAATGTTTTTTGAAATAATATTTAGCTTTCTTATTATTTAGGTTACCATTATTAACCGATATTTTCATAGTTTTACAGGCTGTAGTGTGTTGTTTCACTAACGGAATAGCTAAAATAAACACGCACGTCTGTTACCCCTGTTGAAAAAAAACAGAATATGCTGGTAAGGTAGGTTTTGAAGCTGGTATGCTGGTTTGAGCTGGTGTATGCTGGTCCAGGACCAGCATGGACCAGCAATTGACCAGCATACACCAGCTCAAACCAG
Source organism: Anabarilius grahami (assembly GCA_003731715.1). NCBI lineage: Eukaryota > Metazoa > Chordata > Actinopteri > Cypriniformes > Xenocyprididae > Anabarilius > Anabarilius grahami. Next base: position 8,012,718 of record RJVU01027559.1, on the reverse strand, counting down.
CATACCAGCTTCATAACCTTACCAGCATATGCTGTTTTTTTCAGCAGTACAAAATGGATGTTTGAGCATTTTTTTTTAAAAATGTATATATTTCAAAATTTATTTCATTGAGGTAGCCTATATATACCCACACAAACATTCACACACACACACACACTTCAAATCATATTTAATGTTTTTAAAATAGGCTATATAAAATAGTAAAATAGTTCCAACAGATTTTGCTGTGGTACCGAAATTGGTACCGAGAACCGTAAAGTTCTCATGGTATCGGTACCGAATACTGGAATTTTGGTACCGTGACAACACTACTGGAATGCAAACACACACACACACACAGTACACTATCCTGGCATTAGACTTGGTGTCTTCCTAGTCTAAAGACATCAACCTTTCTCAAATCTGGTTAAACTCAAAACTGTACTTTTTTGGTCTTTTGACAAAAATATCCTTAAAATTTAATTGGTATTTCACCATGTTATATTCATTCATTTTAAGCAATCTTACTCTGATTAAAATGGCATCTAATTTTACCTTATTAAAACATTTTATATATATATTAATTTAAACAAATGTATTATTATTCAAAAGTTTGGGTTCGGTAAGAGTTTACTGTTTTTGAAAGTAGTCTCTTAAGCACACAAGATCTGCTTTTTTTTTTAAATTAAAAATACAGTGAAATATTATTAATATTTAAAATAACTGTTTTCTATTTTAATATACTTGAAAATTTAATTTATTAACTTTAAAGATTTGGTGCTCAATAAACATTCCTTACAATTATCAATGTTGAAAACGGTTTTGGAGTGTTTGTTTAAATTATTTATCTGTGTTTTATGTCACATAGGGAAGAAATGACAAGAGCCACTTCTGTTTCAGGCCACCTTTAATATTGTTCTTATATTTTTGTGGAAAAGTGATACTCTGATAAACAAAGTTCAAAAGAACAGCATTTATTTGTAATAGAAATCTTTTGTAACATTTATAATTGCCTTTACTGTAACTTTTTATTATTAATGTGTCCTTGCTAATTAAAAGAATGTATCCTTTATTACTGACTAACTTTTCTACTTTTACTCATTTTAATTTAATTACTAACTTTTGAAGTCAGTAATAACTTATTTTAGTAGTATATATAAACATTTAATAAAACTGTTACTTTTGAGTATGTTGTGAATTCTTTATGCATTTGTTACCACCAATTGAAAAAAATAAATAAATCTAAGCAATTCTGTTTAGGACAAACTGACCGGAAACACCGTGTGAGCTGAGTGTAACTCTCAGGTTAGGTTGGTGCCTTAACGAGGATCCGTTTTTCATTTCTTCTTCCTCTTTGCATCTGGTTGAATCATTGCTCTCAGTGCCCTTAACACACCGCAGTAAGGAGCTCTGTGGGATATGAATCACAAGCTAGATGCAACATTTACTTTCACATATTTACTATAATGGACCACACCAAACCACTCATGAGAGAAATTACTTGCACATTCAGCATCAAATGCAGTCTGACTCTGCAATGAACAGCATTGTGGATGTAATAGTGACAGAGCAGATGAGAAATCCAGAGTGGAAGTATACAATTTCCATGGCAATTATGAGCACAAAGAGACAAAATCTAAGAAATGGAGGCAGCTAACGTCACTAGCTGGGGATGTGATGTGGAGTGGGATGCTCGTTCGGTGGCCAAGCATCCCAACCACATTTCCATTTGCAACTACATAAATGTGCATGCAAAGAGATAACACTTGGTCAGTGGAGCTCTACTGAAAGCCCTTTTAAAAGCATTCAGATCTGTATTTTTCTGTTTACTGGTATCTAACTGACCACTAAAAATCCCATAACCAAGCAAAAAGTCTTTCTGAGAAACCCAATTCATTCCACTAGCCTGGCATACATGAGGGTGTGGGAGTACTGCACGGAAATGTCTCCAACCAAGGATGCTTTCTGCTCTCTTTTGACAATGTGAAACAATATCTCTGTGGCTTACAGAAATAGTGTACCAAGCAAGTTTGAGTACCTTGGCAAGAATCCAGAGGTAAAATAACAACCGCATGCACAGCTTAGTCATCTTTGAGATTTCACTAAAAAGCCACTGAACATCAAGGATCTAAGAAACACCTGTACACACCATTACATGGAAGCAATATTACACTCCAAAAAATTAATTTCTGATGGAATAGCAAGCCAAAAATAGAATGACTGCCAATAACCAAGTGACCAATCAAAACTTAAAGAAAAATCTAATTTGATGAAAGCAGAAGTCAACACACTTATGATAGAAGCCTCCTGAGAATTACAATTTCAAGCAGCTCTCAGAAACAGTCATCAAACTTCTCGTGTTGTAGATGGAGAAGTAGTTGACAGATCTGAAAAACGTGGTTAAGTACATAAAGAGGAAAACAAATGATTCCTCAATAAAAATAAATACAGCATGCTTCTATGTTTCTGAAGTGAGCATTCATTTAGTCATTTAACTATTTTTTCTTTATTTTAGCAATGTCATATAAAATCCAGTAAAAGTATTTACATTTCCATCAAGGAAATATGTGTTGGAATAGATATAACCTAATAAAGTTGCACCAATAACATGACTATAACTGTTATTGCTTGATATTAGAGATTAAATGTAATAACTAATATTGGATATTTAGATGGCTCATGCTGGATATTTCACTGTGGGCTATTGCTTCCACTAATTCAAGACTAGTTAAACTTAACAATAATTTACTTTAGCAATAATTTAAATGGACTGCATTATCTTAAGGCACATTTAACACTTAAAGCCGCCCTAGAACGTTCTTTCACAAGATGTAATATAAGCTAAGGTGTCCCCTGAATGTGTCTGTGAAGTTTCAGCTCAAAATACCCCATAGATTTTTTCTTATTAATTTTTTTAACTGCCTATGTTGGGGCATCATTAACTATGCACCGATTCAGGCTGCGGCCCCTTTAAATCTCGCGCTCCCTGCCCCCTGAGCTCTCGACTATAATACAGTGCATAAACAAAGTTCACACAGCTAATATAACCCTCAAATGGATCTTTACAAAATGTTCGTCATGCATACTGCATGCATGCTTCGGATCATGTGAGTATAGTATTTATTTGGATGTTTACATTTAATTCTGAATGAGTTTGAGGCTATGCTCCGTGGTTAACGGGCTAATGCTACACTGTTGGAAAGATTTATAAAGAATGAAGATGTGTTTATGAGTTATACAGACTGCAAGTGTTTAAAAATGAAAATAGCGACGGCTCTTGTCTCCGTGAATATAGTAATAAACGATGGTAACTTTAACCACATTTAACAGTACATTAGCAACATGCTAACGAAACATTTAGAAAGACAATTTACAAATATCACTAAAAATATCATGTAATCATGGATCATGTCAGTTATTATCGCTCCTTCTGCCATTTTTCACTATTGTCCTTGCTTGCTTACCTAGTCTGATGATTCAGCTGTCCACAGATCCAGACGTTAATACTGCCTGCCCTTGTCTAATGCCTTGAACATGGGCTGGCATATGCAAATATTAGGGGCGTACATATTAATGATCCTGACTGTTATGTAACAGTCGGTGTTATGTTGAGATTCTCCTGTTTTTCGGAGGTCTTTTAAACAAATGAGATTTACATAAGAAGGAGGAAACAATGGTGTTTGAGACTCACTGTATGTAATTTCCATGTACTGAACTCTTGTTATTCAACTATGCCAAGGTAAATTAAATTTTTGATTCTAGGGCACCTTTAACATGTGCCACCCATTTAAGAGTGTGAGTCAAGCATAAACATGAGTTTAAAGGGATAGGTCACCAAGAAATAAATTGTGTCATCATTTAAGCCCCTTCATGTCGATCCAAAACCTTTTGAAGAATCTTGGAAACCACACAGTTTTGATTGCCACTGACTTCTAATGCATGGGGAAAAAAACACTGAAAACATATTTTCAAAATATCTTCTTTATGTTCCACAAAAGAAAGAAAGTCATACAGGTTTGAAACAACATTCAAAGGACTAAATGATGACAGAATTGTCCCTATTTGGGAAGAACCATGCCAGGTATTTTATTTTAATATCTGAAAGGCTAATATCAGTCATTTATTGGTTATTTGCCATTGTTTTTTCCATATTGGTATCTGCCAGAATTTTCAAAAGGTGCATCCTTATTTAAAGTCATAATAGAGGCGCACGATTAATCGTTAAAAGATCACAATCTTGATTCAAACGCCCATGCGATCTGATTCCTAAATGACGATTCATTATTGATCATAGCGAACATTCAAATCTGTGTTGGTGCTGCCGCTGACCCAGAGAGAGCAGTTGTATAGATATGAAAGAGCTTCACAAACAGTCTTTTTCAATTCAGATTACACAGAAGTACTGGAATAAAGGGTTTATAGTTTAGATATAAACACTGATGACTATTGCAGCGATTAAAATAGAGTCAATTACCTTTTGAAAGTAACTTTGACACTTCAAATAAAGACTATCAATTACATTGGTACACCAGTAGGTTGCGACAAGTGACTGATATAAACATACATGTCATTGAATCGTTCATTCAAGAGATATGTTAAATGCTGATTCATACAGTAATGGAACAAGGCAAGTCTTTATGAGTGAGTCATTGAATCGTTCACTCAAAAATGCGGATTCATCCAGTAATGGAACAAGTGATGCTAGGGGTGGGCGATATACCGGAATACACGATTAACCAGTAGAAATTTGTCAACCGGTATAGATTTTGGACTATCGTCTCTATCGCGGTTAAGCTCACATGCTGTGCTGTGCTGCGCGGTCACAAAAGCTTATCGTTTGCATGTGTTTCTAAGCATTGTGGTTTAAAAACAAGTGGTTTTAACCGTTGAAGTACAATAAGCAGCAAAAGACAACTCATTTCAGTATATGCACGTGATCTCTGAGAGACTTTCTCAGCGCTGTTTGAGAGACGCGCGACATGAAGCCGCAGCTCATAGAGCGTGTGAGGACTGAACTGAGTGCTTTTTGACGACTAATAGGGCTTGAACAGTTAAATACAAATATTTATGTGTCAAAGTGACCATGTATTTGCAAGTAAACAGAGCCATTTATGTCTTAAGTGAAGGTAGAGAAGGTTGAGAAAGACAAGGCTTGAGTATAATGGATCGGTGCAGTTGGTCTTAAAGGGACAGCATCCAAATCAAACAACAACAAAAAGAGAAAATCTCTCACTGCTAAACAGTAAAGAATATGCATTTGATTACTTTATACATTTTATGTAGTATTTCTAGTACTTGAAGTTTTTCAGGTAGGTCTATTTCAATTGTGTCGTTTGTTTTATTGTAGTTGGTTTTCTTTGCTCTTTCTTTATCACTGTTTACTTGTCTTCAGTAAGCCTGAGAGTTTAAGTTAGTGTGTTTTTTAAAATGATATTGAAAATGGTGATAAGAATTATGAAATTATGAAAATTATGAAACATTTATATAATAAAAACCTTATTTAAAGCAAAAATAACTATCGTGACATATATCATTATCGTGATATAAAATTACTTATATCATGATTTAAGATTTTGGCCATATCACCCACCCTAATTAATTAATTCATTCAATCATTAATTCGCCATTGCAATCGATTTTTAAATAATTCAGTCAAATTAACTACATATTTTTTAAAACACTGCAAAAATTAACATTTTGTCAGAACCTCTAGTTAATAACATGTTATTTTGTTTAGTTGACTAAACAATGTATCATGATTTTATATTTTGTATTTCGGTGAACCATGATTTCTATTTTAAGCAAAAAAATATTGTTATCCAATTTATCCAGAAATAAAAAAAATAAAAAGTTTTGGATGCATTGTTCCATACTGAAATATGTGCCAAACTGAAGCATCTAAAATAGACAAATCTCAGAAGAAGAGGATGAATCACATCCTGATATGTTTACAAGCACATGATGTTCAAGAATTGTCAGTTTTCTCAGTTGCGCCAAATACCAACAGCAAGGCGCCAAGAAAAATATGCTAAGGGCCCCTCTGACATTACTATATGTGTCAGTGTACTCTCTTTTCTCACACATGATCACACACACACACGAACACACTATCTGGAGCTACACACTTCCTAACACATGAACACACTATCTGGATCTACACACTTCCTAACTCCTGACCCTGCTGGAAACACATCCTGCTTGACCTCAGCATCACCTCAACAGTTTGTACACTGCCTCAGTCACATGACAGAAAACTGCAGCCTGTTAAAAATTCAAAACCACCTATTAAAGCTGAAATGGTTTGTCAGGACATAGCACTTCAACAAAAGGACATTTGGCAGAGGTAGGAGTAAACTGGCATCATGAAACATCCTTACTGAGCTTTCAATACACCAGTGAAAGAAGGTGTAGAGATGTAAGCCACACTAAAATAGTTGATGCATCAAATAAACTCCAGTCTGCTACTCAAAGAGCACCACTAACCTAATGTCACAGCTTTGGCATGTGTTGAGGAGATGCTATGGGAGGAGCTTCATACCCTCAATATGAGGCTACATGAGGACGGGCCAAACAGTTGGGGGATGAATTAGATCAGAAAATGTGCCAGCCACACACAGCTGACTGATAAGAAAACAAGAGCGCTCTAGGATTTGGCAAGACCAGCTTTTCTGAGACAGTGTGTGTTTGAGCAAGCAAGCTGTAACGGATCAGAGTTTCTCTCCACTGAAATTACCCAAATACCCATTCAAAAACACAAATACAGGCTATTTATTTTGTACTTGCTCTTAATTATGTCCAATCAGTGCATTCCAGTACTGATATTTATTTGAAATACCACTAGGGTTTAAAAAAAAAAGGCCAGCTTGTGCACGCAATTTGGAAACTTTTGGCTCTTTTTTTGAGGATTTCCATAGGCGGTTAAAGATGCAATGAAACAGTAGCAACAGATCTTTTCTTTCTTCTTGTGACTTACATAAAAGTGAAAAGGATTTTTATCAATAAAAGAAAAAATGTTGAATAGATTTTGACATGAATGTTACATTAAAAAAATGAAGTCGATTGTGGAGGAACGATGTTTAAGCGGACTAAATGATCGGAGAAGTCCTGGATATGTCAAGTAAAGAAATCTGTCATTTTCACTAGAAGATCAAGTTATGGCATTTTGATTAAACATTACCAAGTCAAAAAAATACAAAATTAAACATGCACAGATGAATTGTTTACAATAATATCTATAATAATGCATTTTAAAAAAAATAGATGGGGTGAAATTCATGCTGACTTTAAGAAATATACAAACTGGGCAATGTCTGTATAAAACAAACTCAATATTAACTTCTTGCTTAATGAACTGTTGTATAACGGCGACATCAAACTGCTGAATATCAATTGAATAACATTAGCACTCCTGCTTGTGCCATATTGTTTTCTTTTTATCTTATTATGGTTTTAAATTAAGGATTATTTTTCATTTCTATGTAAAGTTCGCTAAACTACTAGTGTAAATAGTAATATGTGCCAACTAAACCTACCTTTAGGGGTAGTTAGGTCACTTATTTCCAGACAAATGGTTATGTTTGGAAATAAGTGACCAGTATGCAATCCCTTGAATTTAGATATTCGTTGCAAACACTGCCCAAGGTGAGCATGGCTGAGCATTTGACATCCATCACAGAAATGCATTTTTCACATTCATATTTAGATCACAATGAGAAATGTCTAACGTCAGTCACATAAGAGCCATCTGTATATATAGCAGCGCGCGACCTGATAATGTGATTGACAACAGAATAAAATATCGGCTGCAAATATGTGTGCAATTCACATTGAAAGGAAATGACACGAACCACTTTGGGCCTTACACTGTGAAATAAAACACTGTAGCTGGAATTAACACACCGGCATGACTGTCAATGAAGTGCATGACAACAACAAAAGCAGAAAGAGTCGGAGTGTCAGCGACCAAAAGCGAAGGAATCATCGTGTTTTAAAGCGCAAGAATAAATGAAACACCTCGCTTAGTAGCGCTTTGAAATCTAGGTAACAATATGCCAAGAAATCGAAATATGTTCCTGAGAGCTTAATTTGGACACAAACGGGGTTAAAAACAAAAGGTGACAAAATGACCGAGACAAGCAGGCCAACAAGCAGCTAACGCTCGGTTCGCTAAAGTGTCACATTAACCAGCTCGAACCAGCGTACAACAGACTTACCGACTAATTTGACGGCTGGGTGTGAAGTATTAAATACAGTCGCGACAGGTACAGGTCGGTTTTACAGTCTAGTTCTCGTTTCAGTCCTCCAAAGGTCCTAACTGCGAATGAAAGAGATAAAAAAAAGTCCTCCGTCGTGAGATTTTCTCCTCCCTTTAGCAACAGCCACAGCGCACAGCTGTCATCAAACAGGGACGCGCGCCATGCGCATGCGCAATTCAAACCTGCGCAGACTTGCAGCGTATGGAACTATTTTGAGTGTTTTTCGTTTAGTATTTACGGTTTGTTTTCAATCAATGTTTTCTTTTATCATTATATAAACACTATTAATACATTTAACTACTTTAGAGAATTAAGGATTGACTGAGATCTCAAAATTCACTGAGAACTTTAAATTGACAAATGCAGTTTAGATATTACATTGCTTGACCAGCAGGTGTCGCTACCAGCATACGTAATAACAGAATAATCGAAGATATGCACTCATTTGTGGTATGTTGCAGAGAATGCGTTGTGGAAAAATTAGTTATATTTAATCTTTCAAATGTGACTGCCTTTCTGTTGATGTTGTAATAATAATAATTCCTCTTAAATTGCAGAGGGATATCATACATTTGCCTGTGCCTATGTAATAATACGAACTGTTGGCATTAGGCAGATGTCCTGTGCTTTAATCTGATATNCCCGCTTGCTATTTGGGAAAATGAACCCAGCGCTATGACTGGTCGAACTCTTCCTTTTGCTGGATTTGGATGAGTCACCGGGTTTTTGCGTAGTATAGAGTGACAAATCGTACCAGCGTACTTTGAGGTCAAAATGCGTACCCGCTACGCAAAATGCGTACATGTTGGCAGGTCTGCATTTGCCTGTGCCTATGTAATAATACGAACTGTTGGCATTAGGCAGATGTCCTGCCTAATGCCAACAGCCTTTAATCTGATATGGGGATGAAATATGAATTAAAGTTCATAGTTATAGGACTTTGAATAGAAACTTTGTAAGTGTAAGCATAATTTAACAAAACAAAACAAAATTACATGCAGTGAACACATTATCCTCGGTTTCACGGACAAGGCTTAAGCTAGTCCTAGACTAACATGCATGTTTGAGCTGTTTTTTTACTGAAACTTGCACTGACATCTTAAAACATGTCAGTTCCATTGTTTTGTCTCAAGATGCACACCAGAAATGATTTTTTCTAGGGCATGTTTATAAAAGCTACTTAAATATCCTAATTGAACTAAGGACTAAATCCTGGCTTAGTCTTAGCCCTGTCTGTGAAACTGGGCCTATAAATTCTAATGTAACTGTATGCAAATGAAATACAATACAAATGAATGAAATGATAGCATTCTTTATTACTGACAATATACATCCAATAATGTGTATAAATAATATCAATGTAATATCTATAATGACATGTGCAAAGTAAATGTAAACAATTTAATAAAATCATAATTATTAATATAAAGTTCATGTGCTTCATACAACCGTGAAAATCATAAACAACAAAATAACATTTTACCAATCACAATTTGTAATGTTATATTTTTTTTATGTACAAAACATTACACATGCCTTACTGTTCATTTGATTAATACAATTGGACAGTACAAATTAAAATACATAGATTAGGATCCTTGGAGAAATATATATAAATACAAAGACTGAGAGAGTTTAAATTGTACCTCATCCTGTATAGGCTATTTTTTTAATGTCTTAGTAATCAACATTATACATACTATTCACTTCCTTGGTGCATCTATTTTCATTTTGTATGATTTTTCTTGGTCGTCTTCAATAATTCCACAGAATAGCACAGAAGAGAACACTTGTGCTCCTCAGCTCTCTTCGCAGCTGTTCATATTGAATGATCTTATCTTATGATCTCTATCATTGATTCTGAAAGTACAGAATGATGCTGGTGTCTCCCCTGATGGCATTTTACTGACCTTTTCCAAATAACAATAGTGTTTGGGTTGCAGACCTCTCTAGCATGTTGGCTTACCGGTGCGAGTCCTGCTTCGCAAAGCCTTCTTGCCTTTCTGTGCAGGAGGTAGAGCAGGAGGCAACGGCCCAGGAGGATGACTTACCGCCTCATCTCTCCTCAGCAACATCAGAGCACTGTTGTTGACGGCGGTCTCAGCCCCCCAGCCCCCCAGTGGCTCTGAATTGGAGCGAGGCCCCAGGGACAGAGGTAGGCAAGTTTTAGGGGTGATAGTGGTAATTGTGCGGTTGAGCACTCGTCTCCTAGATGTTCCCAGGGGAGGCATGCTGGGAGGTCTGTGTTTCTTGGTTTCCATGGGTTCGACTGTGTGGTTTCTGGGAAGTGCAGCGGGAGTTGTGCGAGTCAGCGCTTGTATTCTCTGTAAGTTAGTTAGGCGGGTCTCCAGGCCGCAGAGCGCCTGCTCCGTGTAGCTTTCCATCTCACGGCGAAGCTGAGCGAGGTCCTCTCTCAAATCCTTCTTTAATGTCTCTACGTTCAACAGTATCTCCTTCAACAAGGCTACACATAAGTCTTCACCTCTCTCCTTCTCTCCAGTCATTTGCTCTTCTACAGTCTCTTCCTGGACCGCCTGATCCGTTGCGTTCTCCTCAGATGAGCTGATCTCAACTGTGGGTGTAGGTTCATCATGTTCCTTCTTGTTCTTCTCCAGTTCCTTGATTTGGTTTACAACATCTAGTATGCCCATGCGCTGACCATCCAAACCGGCCTGCGTCCTGATCTGACTCCTCACCAAAGAGAATACTGAATGGACTCTAGACTGCTTTTCTTTGTCCGTAACCACCTCTGCTGCTTCATTCTTCTCCACCATTTCTTCATGAACATCAAGTTCCTCAGCTTCAACCTGCATGTTTATTTCCTCCTTCTCTCTGTCCTCTCTGCTTCTCGTCTTTTGCAACCATTTCTGCAGGATGGCTGGGTTTTCTGCTGTCTGCTCATTCATGATGCTCGGATTTCTTTGTTCTCTTTCCTTTACTTTTCTTCGCTCTTCATGCTTGTTTTATAATCTTTTTATAGCTTGTCTCGTGTTTTATTATCTCTTTGTTGTTTCTTGGTTCTACTCTGATCTCTCTTATGACTTGTGCTGAGATCACGTTGAGCTAAGAGAGGCCAACAGTGCTGTTTTTCTCCTGAGAACTGTAACTGTCCAATCAGCGTCGGCCACAGACTGTCACTCACTGTTCTCTCGGGAAACATACCTCACGTGCATCAACATCTTTCCCCTAAACGCTCACACATGCTCATTTGTATTACAGCCACTGCCAGTCTACTGCTCAAATACCTGTTCTCAGTAGGTTTATACCTCTGAGAACACATACATCAGAGTTTCACACTTACATCAGATGGATTCACAGGAACAGTAGCACTGTGATGATTATCTGATACAATTCAGCAAAGAGGTTTTTTTTTGGTGATGCTTTTTTCCAGACAGAAAACTGATGTTAATACTTTATGAAAGCTCCTCATATGCTGAATGCATTATATGCATAATATTAATATATTAAGCCACTTAAAGTGTAAATGCAAATAATGATATGTTACATCACACCTGATATATCTGTCCTCAGCATCAACATTGTTCTCAGCGGCAGCTTAAACACTGTTAATGAAGTCCCCAGAGGGTTAAAAGCATTTTGCAAGCTATTTAAGAGGGGGCTACAGTAAACCTTATGTTTATGTTGCATTTACTAGTTGGAAGGGGATTGACAGGGAGGAGTTTGAATTTTAGGTGTCAGTATGACACTGCAGTTCTTTGGAATCATTTACATTGATTGTTTCCATACTGAAATTTAACTAACACGAATAACTATGAATTGATTTGGTTGTAACTTAATGAAGCCTAGCCTACATTCATATAGTCAGAAATACAAACTCGCATGTAATTGTGTTGGTTTGTGCAGGTTTAATTTTGAGGAATTATACATTATAATAAAGTCTTGTCCATTTATTTTAAGGAATTACTTTCCGCCATAACCAAATTATGTATTTTGTATCATATCTTCTGAATCAAACATGATAACACAGAAAAGATGATATCTATCCCTATGTTTTGATGGTCAAGGATTACAAAGATACCATATAAAACATCATTAATTAAAAGTTTAACTTAACTTTTAAAATTTTACCTCAGAGAGAAAAACGTGTATCAGTCTTCACGACATCATGAACTAAAAACCGTCTCACATACTCGCACTGAAAACTACAAGCGCAACTCAACCAGCCAATAGGGTTGAAGGAACCGTGTTCCTCCTCTTTTGCATTTAGACAAACAACTAAAGTTACGAATAAAGTAAAACCTCAAAAACCGCAGCATGTCTTATAAAACTGATAGAATCCGAATATCGACTATTCTGTTGTACATTTAACTGGTTTTGTAGGCTATTTTTAGAGTTAGCCTAGATGTTTACATTGCACTTACCTAACGTTACTCCTTAGACTGCCGGTATAGTTTTAAAACCTTAGTAATTATATATTAAACCAGTTTTATTTTGAAAGTAGTATGTTATATTATATATTATAATGGTATATTAAAATGTATAAGTAAAATAGTATATCATTTATATCAACAGCAGAGCATCATGCAGTGCTGCTCTCCTCCTCATGGAGCGCCGCTGGGCGGAGTCTCACACAACACTACAAATTCACATCTGCAGCATCTGCACTCACCACCTCAACTCATTTCTGCTACTGACCCAAGAAGAAGGTCTGCAAGAACCACTAAAAGATGGTAAAACATTTAATTTTTAAGTTATTTTAAGATTTTGATGCTTTTGATTTGCTAACTGACCAAACAATTCAAACAAGCCTAAAATTTCTCATTTCTTTTACCACAGACAACCTACACTGACAAAGGTGAAAAGGTATGATGACATTATATTTAAAAAATATATGCCTGTGTAAGAAGATACTTTAAGAAACGTGTCCCCCTTCTCCTAATGTTTCACTGCCACCTGCATGCTGAACTTTATGTTTCTAATTTTACTTGTAGGCTACATTATACTCTTCAGATTCTAGATTAATTCTGCTATGAAACTTCTTAATAGAAGAATTGAAGATTAAGTGCATCACAGTTATTGCTGTTTTTATATGCAAACAGCATGAGCAGGGCAGGTTTATCTGCTTCGACCACATCACTTTCTGGGTTGGAAATGCCAAACAGGTAATTCTTTTTACAATATAAGTTGTAGATTTTGTTTGATTCTGAATATTAGAGGAGGCGTCCAGTAGGGAGATGCTATTGGCTCTTTTCAGGGGTGGGGGCAATAAGCATGCAGCTGCAAAAACCACCATCCTCCACTCAACTAATTTCTTCCATATTGAGACTTCTTGGGCACTTTCCCCAGTAGATGGAGCCATTACCATACTACACATGTAGAAAAACAAAAGATGTCTGTATATTTTCACTTTGAAGAATCAGTTTGTGAATAAGTTTCATTTATATGAATGTATACAGATACATATAAAGATTAACAGTTTATTTAAAATTCAGATAGCAAATATTCTTCTATTACCCATATTCTTTTATTGTATTTTTTTTTTTTTTTACTTTATTCAAAATGGTTCAAATCTCCCCATCTTGTCTCTGTTTTCCTCTCTGTGCTGTGATGCATCTCAGGCAGCATCTTATTACTGTAATAAACTGGGTTTTGAGCCCTTGGCGTATCGTGGGCTGGAGACAGGCAGTCGTGATGTTGTGTCTCATGCAGCGAAACAGGGGAAGGTAAGAGTCAGATTGTGTCTATCCTCTTCATTCCTTATGCATTCTAAAGCCTGGCCAGTTTGATCTGCTTTGGTCAGAATTTAAAAAGGCCACATAAAGTGCTCGCTGATCAATGTTTTCTATTTCCTGTAGATTATTTATGTCTTCACCTCTGCCTTGAATCCTGGTAATAAAGGTAAGACTGATAAATGACAGCTTTTGGTATTTGATTATATTTAAAACCACATTCTGTACTACTAATCTGTCCTTTTCCTTGAACAGAGATAGGAGATCACCTGGTGAAACATGGAGATGGTGTTAAAGATGTAGCTTTCACTGTAGAGAACTGTGACTTCCTGGTAGAGGTAAATGATAATGGTTTTCTCTCATGTTTTATCTCTTAAAAACGCTTTCTGGGGATCATTTGCAATAATCACCTATTGGTTTATTAATATTTTCCTGCAGAAATCGAGAGAACGAGGTGCCATTATCGTTAAAGAGCCTCATGTTGTGGAGGATAGGTTTGGCAGGGTGAAGCTGGCAATACTTCAGACAGTATGTATAATTTCATTTTTTTAAATAATACTTTTATTGAGCAAGGATGCATTAAATTGACCAAAAGTTACAATAAAGACATGTAGATTACAAATGATTTATATTTTTAAATAACTTTCTATTCATCAAAGAATACTGAAAAAAAAGTATCACGATTTTCACAAAACTGTTAAGCAGCACAACTGTTTTCAACATTGATAATAATAATAAAAAATGTTTATTGAGCACCAAGTCAGCATATGATAATGATTTCTGACGGATCATGTGACACTGATGACTGGAGTAATGATGCTGAAAATTCAACTTTGCCATTACAGGAATTGATTATGCTTTAAAATGTATTAAAATAAAAAAAAATTATTTTAAATTGTAATAAAATTTCACAATATTCTTGTTTAACTGTATATTTGATCAAATAATTTCAGCCTTGTTGAGCATAAAAGACTTCTTTCATTAAATCCTACTGACCCCAAACATTCAAACGGTAGTGTGTTTATGCATATACATTTAAATCTTTAAAATGTTGTCCCACTTCCGCTCTGATTCCTCTTTCCTTATTGTTTTAGTATGGTGACACCACTCATACTCTTATAGAGCGGACAGGATATAACGGGCTCTTCCTGCCAGGATTCCACGCTCCTCTGTTTTGTGACCCTTTCTTGGCAAAACTGTGAGTGTGTTGATGTGTCCTTGTTTTCTCATATAAGAGGTCCATATCTCAGATCATGCATGGATGGATTGTTATATAACGTGATTGTTCTTTCACAGGCCAAGCGGGAAGCTGGACTTCATTGACCATGTGGTTGGAAATCAGCCAGAAAATGAGATGGTGCCAATAGTAGAGTGGTACAAAACGTTTCAAAACACATTTTTGAACTTATTCCAAATGCGAAATTGTTAAAAGGTAGACAACATCAGACATCTGTGCCAGGGTGGTTAAAGGATTAGTTCACTTTCAAATGAAAATTTCCTGATAATTTACTCACCCCCATGTCATCCAAGATGTCCAAGTCTTTCTTTCTTCAGTCGAAAAGAAAGTAAGGTTTTTGATGAAAACATTCCAGGATTTTTCTCCATATAGTGGACTTCAATGGACCCCAAACGGCTGAAGGTCAAAATTACAATTTCAGTGCAGCTTCAAAGCGTTCTACGCCAGTGGTTCTCAACTCCAGTCCTCGGGACCCACTGCTCTGCACATTTTGTATGTCTCTCTTACCTGACACACTCAGTTCAGGTCATGGAGTCTCTCCTAACGAGCTGATGATCTGAATCAGGTGCGTTAAATAAGGGATACATACAAAATGTGCAGAGCAGTGGGTCCCGAGGACTGGAGTTGAGAAACACTGTTCTACGCGATCCCAGACGAGGAATAAGGGTCTTATCTAGAGAAACCATAACTCATTTTCTAAAAAAAAATAAAAATTGTATACGTTTTAACCAGAAATGCTCATCTTGAACTAGCTCTCTTCTTCTTCTTCTCCTCTATTAGAATTCCGGCAGTGTAGACACTGCTAAGTGTATTACTGCCCTCCACAGGTCAAATTGTTATATACTTGCACTAACATATTGTATATGACAATTTAGTTCAAAATTTGACCTGTGGAGGGCAGTAATACACTTAGCAGCATCTACACTGCTGGAATTCAAATAGAGAAGAAGAAGAAGAGAGCTAGTTCAAGATGAGCATTTATGGTTAAAATGTTTTTAAAAAAAATTTTTTAGAAAATGAGCGATGGTTTCTCTAGATAAGACCCTTATTTCTCATCTGGGATCGTGTAGAACGCTTTGAAGCTGCACTGAAACTGTAATTTTGACCTTCAACCGTTTGGGGTCCATTGAAGTCCGCTATATGGAGAAAAATCCTGGAATGTTTATCAAAAACCTTAATTTTTTTTCGACTGAAGAAAGAAAGACATGGACATCTTGGATGACATGGGGGTGAGTAAATTATCAGGAAATTTTCATTTGAAAGTGAACTAATCCTTTAAGACTGAAAAGCATAAAAGAAGTCACGAGAGGTATACTCGCTTAGAACATCACAAGTCTTTGGGGGGAAACTCCCTATCCATGCCATCCAGTCAGAATACACCAAGAGCCCCTCCCCAGTGATCAGTCAGCAGTGTGTCTCCATGGTGAGGATAGAGTAAAGACTGCGAGGAAAGATCATAAGAGACTCAGATAGAATAGACAGAGACAGCACGTTTGCATTTCAGTCTGTGGTAGTGGACGACTGAATATTATGCAAGAAAACTCCTTAGTAATTATGACTCAGCAAAATTACTTTTCAAAGGATCTGAGACACCATCTGGAGACAGTTAGACACAGTGGGGAGGGGGAGAGGGTGGTGAGGGGTGGGAGTAGCAGAATTATCTAAACCAGACCCCATCACATCATGTCCAGCTTTTTTTAAAGGGTTAGTTCACCCAAAGTTTAAATTTCTTAAGGTTTAACCACTTCTCCAAAAGTATTTATGCAGTGCTTTTCACATCAGGATCACTATGTTAAACTGACCCATATGTATTTGTATGAAGGTATCAGAGGAACCTGCTGTTCCACCGATTCTGGTCTGTAGATGACAAGCAGTTACAGACTGAATACAGTGCTCTGCGCTCCATAGTGGTGGCCAACTATGAAGAAAGCGTGAAAATGCCGATCAATGAACCAGCAATGGGAAAGCGCAAGTCCCAGATCCAGGCACGTATTACATGTAGACATGACATCTACTTACTTTCATCTGTCTATGCATGCATCTATCCATTCATCTAACTATCTTTTCTCCTTTTAGGAGTATGTGGAGTACTATGGTGGCCCAGGGGTTCAACACATCGCCATGAACACCTCTGACATCATTACAGCAGTGAGTAAAACAACATACAGGGATAAATTAAATTTGTAGTTGTTCTTTGTGAATGCTGAAAAAGTTTACTTTAGGTATATTGCATTGACTAGCATATGTTTTCAGATCCGTAACCTAAAGGAACGTGGTATGGAGTTCATGTCAGTGCCTGACACTTATTATCAGCAGCTTAGGGAGAAGCTGAAGCTTTCCAAAGTCAAAATTGTTGAGGACATCAGCATACTGGAGGTACAATACAATTATTGAAGTGTTTATCAGCTTACTATCAGAAGGTGAATCAATGCAGAGTCTAAATTGTATTTTTAGTTGAAGGAAAGAGTTGAAGAGTTATTGGAGAAAATAATCTGGCATTGTTTTATACAGGAACTTAGAATCTTGGTGGATTATGATGACAATGGCTACTTGCTCCAGATCTTCACCAAACCAGTACAGGACAGACCCACCGTGTTTCTAGAGGTCATCCAGAGACACAACCATCAAGTAGGACTGCTATTATGAATCTCAGAATGTAGCAAATATTTCAGAAATTGTTTCAGAACATACATTCATCATATTTAAATTTGCAATGAATTGATCAAAAACTATTCTTCAGAAATGTCACCCAAATGTGTAGATATATGGTAATGCATAAATAAGTAGTGCATTCCTCTATTTTTTCAGGGTTTTGGTGCTGGAAATTTCAAATCTCTGTTTGAGGCTATTGAAGCTGACCAGAACGCCAGAGGAAACCTCACCATCCTTACACCCAATGGCATATCGGAGAAACTCTGAACAGGCTATTCATAGAAAATGCATGGTACATGTTAAAATGTGAACATCACTCTTGCTAATAATTTACTTTGTTTGGCATATTTGGAATATTTTTGTTTGGCTTTCAAGCATGCCATTATATTTTGTACCTACATGTTTCTTTACCAACAGACACTTTTGACCCTGTGGACGTTTAGAAAAGAAACCACCACAGTGTCATATCCACCACATCTCAAAATATGTTTTATGTTTAACAGCATTCTGTGGTGGAAATAACTGTAGTGGAAATTACATTTTGGAATAAATTGTCCATCTTAACATAGCTAATTTCATTGTTTATGTATCACTTCACTTATGCATAATTTGACAAAATTACAGCTTGATTGGAAATGAAGCGCAATAAAAAAAAAAATTCTTTTTATGAGAATAATCGTGATTTTTTGTTTGTTTCACGTCTTTCTTCTCATATTCTTCTGACACTGCCTCCTTGGTAATGCACAAGCACACTACTATTATAATAAACTTTATGGGCAAAAATTTTTTATTGCGTTGGAAATCAATTTGTGTAAAAGAAGCATATAATATAAATAAAGTCATTATATGACCAAACATACTTTTTTGATAATGTATAGATTTCCTTTCCATTTTGATTCAAATGGTGTGCTTGTTTTATGTTTTTAGTCTATGGCCATCTTACGCGACTCATGAGCGAGAGGCTGGACAGTGTGCGTTTTGAAGGGGAATTAGCTCAGATGGTAGAGCGCTCGCTTAGCATGCGAGAGGTAGCGGGATCGATGCCCGCATTCTCCAAAGACCTTTTTTTTTCCTTGCGTCAAAATTGTCAAAGAACAAAAAAAATACAACGTAAAGGCGTTACAAAGCTAAGCAGTGTTCAAGGAAAAAAAAAAGCCGACTGAGGCACCCTTATTTTAAAGCACAAAACAAAAAGTAACTAAAAGTGGTGAAATTGAACAACACGTCTTTACCCTTGTCTATGAAGGTAAGTAAAATTACAAACTAACCAAATCCTTTTTTCTTTTTTTGCATTATTGCAATGAATGTAGGCTACATTTTTTAGCCATACACAGTCAAGGGTTATAACTAAATATATTCTGAATACATTTTAATGGGCAGAAAATAAAAACATTTATTTGGAAAAATACACATTTTTATTTTCATTTATATTTCACAATAAAACTCATGAAAGCATATTTAACTTGAATCCAATTCAAACCTTCCAACAAAAAGAAAAAAAACATGATGAAAACCAGATTTACCCAGTGATGGCCTGAAATGTTTGCTCTGGACATTTTCCAAATCTACACATGCAAGAATATAAAATCTGAGTCACTGGAGACGACATCTTCATGTTAAACTGTCATTTGCTCCTGTGAAAAATGTCTGTGACAGTCAGGAATATGTTATGTCCTTGTGAATAATTAAAAATCCTTTTTCTTAAAAGACTGAACATGAGTTTGTTCTTAAAAAACAGGTTTATGTTTGAAACTTGTTTACTGCTAATACTTTGAAACTGTGAGAATAGTCCTTGTCTAGTTGAGGGTTCCTCTACAGTTCTCTGCAGCACACAGGCAGGGGATCTTCTCATCCTCAATAGGGAATTTGTAATCATAAGTGATCTCTTCATTTACACAAATGGGTTGCCGAGAGTAGATGACTATCTTCTTTTGAGCTTCTACAGTGATAATTTTGGCATAGCAGTTTGGCTATGGAAGGAAAAACACACAAATAAAACAATCACAAAATGTTAAAAATGTAAATTAATTAAATTCATAGCAAACACTAAACAACAAAAGGAAACAATTATTTGGCATATTGACAATGTATATGACTTAATGACAATGTTTCTGGTCGTACATTGCAACTGTGATTGATGAATCTTGCCAGGTTACCAC
This sequence comes from Anabarilius grahami, assembly GCA_003731715.1. Classification (NCBI taxonomy): domain Eukaryota; kingdom Metazoa; phylum Chordata; class Actinopteri; order Cypriniformes; family Xenocyprididae; genus Anabarilius; species Anabarilius grahami. The sequence goes on along the minus strand of RJVU01027559.1, from coordinate 7,992,746 downwards.
TCTTGGTTGCATCAATGATAGTGTCCTGGTCGACCCGGAACAGATAGCTGCTTCCAATACCCTCATTTTCATAACGCCTTTCACGCATGTCCGCTATCACCTTCAGGCAATATTTGGAATATGATAATAATATATATTTAATAAAGTACATTTGTGTTCACACTTGTGAATTTGCATGAGAGCATCAATTTGCAGTTTGAAAATGCCATCACTGATGTTTTAACACAGAAATGACCGCTGAAATTTCAAAATATGTTTTTTGTGTATGCTTTTGTGTTTTGTGTATCTCACCTGCCGAATGCTCTGGCCTACATATTCAATTATCATTTCATCTGCAGCAATAGGTTCCTCTGCAAACAGCCCCCAGTCATGAATACGACTCTTGCCAAAACGCAGCTTCTTCTTACGAAACTGTAAAGAGGGAAATATACAGTAATTGTGCTCCATGTGGACCATATTAAAAAATGCTAAACTGATCTGTTGTGGACTCTTAAGCACCATTTACATAAATGATAACTATATTAGTGTCCTGTCCACACTAATGCACAATATCGCTAAAAATGACTTTCTTCCTCTGTATTATTGTCATAATTTCCAGTTCAAATATCTAAACAAACATTCTTAAATCAAGATAAATCTACATGAAAAGCAAAATTACATGAAAGTAAAGTTCCACTGTCATTTTTCTTATAGTTGTGGTGTGAACTACCATATTCTCATAGAATTAGAATGATTATTTAAACGTTATAGTTATCGTTATAGTTATTGACCTTTAAACCTTTGAACGGACCTTTAAAGGATTAGTTCACTTCAGAATTAAAATGTCATAATAATTTAATCACCCCCATGTCATCCAAGATGTTCATGTCTTTCTTTCTTCAATTGAGAAGAAATTAAGGTTTTTGAGGAAAACATTCCAGGAATTTCTCTATATAGTGGACTTCAACGGCTACCACCAACGGGCTGAAGGTCCAAATTGCTGTTTCAGTGCAGCTTCAAAGGGCTCTACACGATCCTAACTGATTGGTAATTTTCTAAAAAAAAAATAAAATGTATATACTTTAACCAAAAATGCTCGTCTTGCACTAGCTTTGCGATGCGCCATGCATGACGTAATCATGTTGGAAAGGTCATGCGTGACACAAGCAGAAGTACTATGCAAGTGTTTACAAAGTCAAAGTCAAAAAAAAGTCAAAGTCTGCTTTATTGTCAATTCTACCACATGTACAGTACATACATACAGAGAATCGAAATTGCGTTACTCTTAGACCCCCGGTGCATACAGATAACACTAATAGTAGAGCTTAAGAATCTAGATCAATATAAAATATAAGATATAATTATACAAGATCAATATAAGATATAAGATATAACTATACAATAAGGGGATGTAAAAAAAAGACATAATAAAAAATAAAAATAAAAATAAATAAATAAAGTTAAATAGAGCAGCAAAGTGAATGTGCAAAGACTAAGTCATACGCCCTTTACAAAAAAAGGTAAAACAACGATGTCAGACAATTTTGAAGTTGGAGGAGAAAATGAGACAGAGTTTTTCGCCCTACTGCAGTACTTCTGCCTATGTGACCTTCCCAACGTAATTACATAATGTGTGGCGCATCGCAGAGCTAGTGCAAGACGAGCATTTGTGGTTAAAAAGTATATACATTTTTTTTTTTATTTAGAAAATGGTCAATCGTTTCTCTAGATAAGGCCCTTATTCCTCAGCTAGGATCGTGTAGAGCCCCTTGAAGCAGCACTGAAACTGAACTTTGGACCTTCCACCCATTGGTAGCCGCTGAAGTCCACTATATGGAGAAAAATCCTGGAATGTTTTGCTCAAAAACCTTAATTTCTTTTTGACTGAAGAAAGAAAGACATGAACATCTTGGATGACATGGGGGTGAGTAGATTATTAGGAAATGTTCATTCTGAAGTTAACTAATCCTTTAATGTTTTAAATAAAAAGAGCTTTTGGTGTTTCTGGTGGCTTTAGCATTTCATAAGCTGCATTATGCTGTTGTTGGGACAGCTGGTCTTACCTTAAGCTGGTTGAATTTGAGGAGGTCACTGTCACAGCTGAATGAGGACAACAGACGACGCTGTTCCGCTCTAAGTTCTGAACCTGATCTGGATGAAGGTGGAATCTGAGCTGGCATGCTCTTTCCCTGCGCAGACCAGAACATAAATTTCAAATTACTGTCAATTACTTTTAAACTTGCAATTACTTTAAAACATGGTCTTGGTTTTTATACTGACACCTACTGGTGTGGCTGTGGATGCATGAAGTTGACAGTAACTTTTTCAAATTGCACAACACATCTAGTTATGTCTCTACATGGTGGCCATGGAAGAATAAAACAGCTTTTTCTAGGTTACTGATATTGCTGAGGCTTTATTTAATCCCCTATTTAATTTTAATTCTGAAACCAGTTTTAATTGTTTTAGTTAACAATAACAACACCATTTTTTTCCTCACCTGAGTATCTACAATAAACTCTTCTGAAGCAGAAAGTTCATCACAGAGATATCGCAGCTTTTCCCTCTTGCTGATGAAGTAATAACCCTCACTACGTGCACAACCTGTCATGTGATTCCTGATCCCATCCAGCCATCTTCTTGGCCTATCGTCAGAAGTGCTGGTTGGTGCAGCAGAGTCAAGGAACAAACAACAGAGCAATGTGCATTTGGAAAATAGATTTGAGATGTGGGCCCAGATCCGGCCCACATCTGGTCTGCATGTAATCCACATGTACCATATGTGGGCCGGATCTGGGCCACACTATGTTGCTGTTTGGGTTACATTATCAAGTATTTTGACTTTGACTTGTTTACATGTGTTTAAGGATATGAGGATGTGGGATCCAGCGTGTTCTGCTCAGCCAATCACAGTCTTTATCCTGCACCACAAGCCTCTCATAGGTGGCCTTCAGGTGCCTGATCTCCTCTTCATTCACCCCTTTAGTCCACACAGCATGGATGACCAACTTTTCTCTTCTCTCAGAGCGTGGAGAGAAGATTAGTTGATGTGTGGATGATGATTCTCTCCATTTTCTCCATTCACATGATGACTCCTGAAGCCTTTGATTCTCATTCAGTTGATGTTTGTCCTCTAGCAAACACTTCTGTCTGTGAGCTTCTGGTAGTGTTTGTTCTGTCCTGATATCTGAAACACAATCCAAATGCCCCAAAACCTGATTTGAAGAAGATTTAGTTGTCACATTGTTCACTTGTAAGGACGAATGAGTATCCATATTTGGGTATTGTCTTCTCCTTTGTAATTCAATCATTCGTTTCCTCATTTTAAGCCGCTCTCGTCGCCTTTTCAAACGTGCTGAGTCCAAACACGCTGTTTGACTTGAGGAGATATGGCGGTTATGAGGTGCATGACTATTATCGATACTAAAATTGTTAGTTTGTGCATCTGACTGTGCAAATCTGGAGTTGCGATGATTGAGTCCACTAGTCCACAGCTCTCTATGCTGAACATTTCTCTCTCTATGGTTTAGGACAGGTAGAGGTGGAGACATGTCTCTCCCTGGAGTCCTCGGGATCATGCTGTCAGCACATGGAGACAGAATGGAGTTAGAGGGGCTTCCCAATCTTTGTAAGGCCTCTTGCAGTAATCCCGTTGGTGTTATTCCCTCAGAGTGATAAACGTGGCTGTGACCATTGAAGCAGCCTGGTGTTTTTGGTGTTTCCTCATATGCGGGGTATAAGAAATTGAGAGGAGGACAGTGGTAAAGGGGCGAGGAGGGAAGTTCCTGGTTGCCTGTGGGAGAAGGAGGAGGTGGTAGTGGTGTAGGTGGTCCTGGAGGTAGAATATGATCCTCACACTCCTCTATTTCCAGACATCCACCAGGTGTGTGTGGCAGCTCCACCTCCTCAACTGGAGGTGAAAATCTATGCCCCAACTCCATTTCAGGGTCACTGTCGGACAAGGATCCAGTAGGTGTGATGGGTCTGAGGTTCTCAGAATCCTCCAGTGTTTCTGTAATGACTCTCTGGTCCTCTGAATCTGTAGTATATTGTGTCTCCAAATCATCTGAAAGCAGAAAGATCCATGAATTCTGCTACTAACAACTACTTGACTACTGGAGAATATTTATTTGATTAGTCTCATATTCTAAATATGCGAATCACGTTGCATTAGTTACACTTTCTTTGTAAGTTGAATATGGAAGGCAATCTGGCAGAAGCTACCCAGACAGCAACATAGTGTGGGCCAGATCCGGCCCACCTCTGGTATATGTGGATTACACGCGGACCAGATGTGGGCCAGATCTGGGCCGACACTATGTTGCTGTCAGGGTAGATATTTTACTTTATAACATGTTAAATATGGATATTTTAACGCATTGCTTCAGAAGGCCTTTATTAACCCCCCGGAGCCATGTGGAGAACATTTATAATGGATGGATGCACTTTCTTGAGCTTCAAACTCATTGGCCCCATTCACTGCTATTATAAAGCTTGGATGCATCAGGATATTTATTAATATAATTCAGAAAGAAGAAAGTCATATACACCTAGTATGGCTTAAGGGTGAGTAAATCTTGGGGTAATTTTCATTTTAAATTGAACTAATCCTTAAAAATGATTTTTTTACTCCTGAAAAAACACTTTTAGGGTTTTTTTTATGTCCACATTTGAGTTTACAAGAATTAACATGCATTTTTCAGTAACCATAAAGTGAACAGAGATTCCTCTGCTTGAGTTTGTATAGGGCACACCCACAATGTTTTTGACCAATTCAGTATAAAATAATAATAATAATAATGATAATAAATAATATATGAAATAAAATAAAAAATGTATTGTAATATTGGAACTATTGTACAATAAAATATGAAATTGAGAATTTAATAAAAAACATATGACTTTATCTGTAAAATTACAAAACTAATTTTTAATCTTCGAATTTAAAGGGTTAGTTCACCCAAAAATGAAAATAATGTCATTTATTACTCACCCTCATGTCGTTCTACACCCTTTAGACCTTCATTCAAAACACTTTCAAAACACACATTTCAAAACACTGCTTCGAATCTTTTTTTCGAATCAGTGATTCGGAAGCACTGTTTTGAAATCAGCCATCACTAGATATCGTTGAAGAGTCATTATTTTGTTTTTTGGCACACAAAAAGTTCTCGTCGCTTTATATTATTAAGGTTGAACCACTGAACTCACATGAACTATTTTAAATATATTTTTAGTACCTTTCTCGATCTTGAGAAGTTCAATGGCATTGCTGTCTATAGAGGCCTCACTGAGCCAACGGATTTCATCAAAAATATCTTAATTTGTGTTCTGAGGATAAACAAAGATCTTACAGGTGTAGAACGACATGAGGGTGAGTAATAAAAATTTTTGGGTGAACTAACCCTTTAATCTTTGCTTTTAATCTTAACTTCATTTTCAAATGTAAACCACCAAGCTTTTATTTTGACAGGTTGCTGGCAAATTGATGTATTTGCTTTGAATAAATTTTTTTTTTAAATTACATATGTACATGTATATAGTATGTATGTGTGATTGTTTGTATACATTTGTGTTTAGATATTTTCAGTAAAGATGCTTTTGAAAAAAAAATGTATTGGAAATGTGTGATAGATCAGTGAAGGGTAAACCCTTACCCGACAATCCTCTGTATGTAGGAGATGGTGGGCTCGGCAGCTCTGACTCCTGTTCTGAGAAGAATATCACTGGGTCTGGGAGCTTATATTTGTTTGTTAAACAGTGTTTAACTGGGTCCTGTAAGGTGTATCTGAGAGGCTCAGATAGTTTCAGACCTTGCATGTACACTCTTACGCTCAGTTCCTCCTCTGGATCTTCTGTTCTCCTTGGACTGAAATCTGCAAGAGCAGAACAAAAAATTATTTCAAATGACATTAATAACAAATTGCATCAAAACAGATTATATAGATGTTTCTTAATGTTCTGCTACACCAGCTGAGGTCAGAAAACTAGCTCTGACAGACCTACAAGATATTTTTAAGAATTCTCAAAAACATCTGATTTGTAGAAAACTGAAGCACATACAACCTTCTTATAATGTAATGTAAATGTAAATTTAAAAAAAATATGTCCAGTTCAAACTCTAAGTTATGATCTATAATCTCTAAAAATAACAATTATACAGATAAAAAAGTATGTTTTTTCGATAGAGTGACCTCTAGTGAACATACATAATGGTTTTATTTTCATTTTGGAAACATGGAGGTTGATTTTTGCTTTATGTGAAAATAGAAAATCAATGAACTAACCAAACAATTCATGGTCCACATCACTTTCAACTGAATCTGGAGCAGACGGGGTCACAGGAGGGCCGAGATCTTCTTCCAAGTTTGTGAAAGACGAGTGAAATGGAGTGTGAATCATCTCTTGGTTTTCCTTATCATCCTCATCTGAAGAAATCCATATCTCTTCTATTCTTCTGTCCTCATGTGAAGTTTCAGGAAAAGAACTTTCACCATCCAACTGATCATCCTCACCAGAAGATAGACAGTCTGAGGAGTCGTTGCTTCTGTCATCTGAGGAGTCAAAGACAGATCTAGAGGAAGATGAGGAGTCAATAACAGATGGAGAAAAAGCTGAGGAGTCAGAGACAGTTCTGGGAGAGACTAAGGAGTCGTATCCTTGGCTTTTAGAAGCAGACGAGTTTGAACTTGTGTGGCTGATAGTATCTGGAGGATAAAAATAGAAATGCATAAAAAAAACTGTCATACAAGATATAGAAAATATAAATTTTTTAAATGATGTATACACTACCGTACTAAAGTTTGGGGTCAGTAAAATGTTATGTAAATGATTTTGAAAGAAGTATATTATGTTTGCCAAGGCTGCATTTATTTGATGAAAAATACAGTAAAAACTTTCCTGTAGCTCAGTGGTTAGAGCATGGCACTAGCAATGCCAAGGTCATGGGTTCGATCCCAGGGATTGCACATACTCCGATACAAATGTATAGAATAATGCAATGTAAGTCGCTTTGGATAAAAGCGTCTGCCAAATGCATAAATGTAAATGTAAATGTAAATGTAAAAACAGTAATATTTTTAAATACTATTACAATTTAAACTGTTTTTACTTTAATATACAGTGCTCAGTGTAAATGAGTACACCCCCTTTGAAAAGTAACATTTTAAACAATATCTCAATGAACACAAAAACAATTTCCAAAATGTTGACAAGACTAAGTTTAATATAACATCTGTTTAACTTATAACATGAAAGTAAGGATGGAGAGTGATGCTCAACTTGTCTCTTCAGAATTCCCCATAGGTGCTCGATTGGGTTCAGATCAGGAGCCACTGAATCACTTTCACCCTGTTCTTCTTCAGAAATCCAACAGTGGCTGTAGATGTGTGTTTAGGACCATTGTCATGTTGGAAAAGTGCACGATGACCAAGGGCAGCAAGGGCATCTTCTCTTTCAGTAGAGCAGTACATCTGTGAATTCATGATTCCATCAGTGAAATGCAGCTCCCCGACACCAGCAGCACTCATGCAGCCCCACATAAGGACACTGCCTCCATGTTTCACTGTAGGCACTATGCATTTTTCTTTGTATTCGTCACCTTTGCGTCGCCATACAGTTTTGAAGCCATCACTTCCAAAAACATTTATCTTGGTCTCATCACTCCAGAGTATAGAGTCCCAGTAGTCTTCATCTTTGTCAGCAAACTCTAGGCGGGCAAGAGTCTTCTTTCGTGGACGGCATCCATGCATGCCATTCCTCTGCAGTGTATGCCATTTTGTGTCATGGAAAATAGTCACCCCAGTTCGACTTTCAACTTCAATAGATAACTGCAGTAAACTTGCATGCCCATTTTCTTCAACCCTTCTCATCAGAAGACGCTCCTGTCGAGGTGTTAACTTCTGTGGATGACCTGGACGTCTCTGTGAGATCGTTGCAGTTCCATCTTTTTTAAATTTTTGTACCACTTTTGCTACAGTATTCTACAGTAAAGCCTTCACCTTTCTGGTGTAAAGAAATTATTTTCTTTCTCAGGTCTTGTGACATTTCTCTTCCATGTGGTGCCATTGCTGACAGCATGAAATGGGAAGGGGTTTTAACACCCTTTTATAGTCAACTGTCTGCTGGAAACCTGTGGAATGAATACTTAGACTCACCTGTGGTTGAATTCTTGTTAAATTAGATATTTGTAGTCTAAATTTAGCTTTGCTCCAGAGACTTTCAGTGGGGTGTACTCATTTTTGCATCACCCTAATTTGAGTAAAACAGAAAATTTTGTTCTCCAAGTTAAATTATTAACCTTACTTTTATTTTATAAGTTAAACAGATGTTATATAAAACTTAGTCTTGTCAACATTTTGGAAATTGTTTTTGTGTTCATTGAGATATTGTTTAAAATGTTACTTTTCAAAGGGGGTGTACTCATTTACGTTGAGCACTGTATTTTAATATTTAATTTATTCCTGTAATGCAAAGCTGAATTTTCAGTATCATTACTCCAGTCTTCAGTCACATGATCCTTCAGAAATCATTCTAATATGCAGATTTGCCAGTGAAGAAACATTTATTATTATTATCAATGTTGAAAACAGTTGTGCTTCTTAATATTTTTGTGGAAACTGTGGCAAGGTTTTTTTTTTTTTCAATTTGATAATTTTAACATCCCTGCATAATAAAAACCATTGATTTAAAAAAAATAAATAAATACTGACTCCAAACTTTAGAGCGGCAGTGTTTATATTTGTATGTAACTTAAACATTGTATTATAAATAATATATTATTATATATAATTAAAATTATTATTTTATATAACCAATAACAGATGTCAATGAAAACCTGAATCAAAGTAATCTTCATCCTCTATAACAAAGGCATGACTCTTCTTATCTTTATGTACTTCATCAGCTTTCATCTCATCACCCTCCTGAAAATCACAATAGAAACCATCAAACCTGCGTCCATTCATGACAGGCAATTGATACTCTACTGAATACAGCGTTATCTCCCAAGCAATGTTCAAAATTTCAGCTCAGATTTATTTATTTTTTTATACAAGTGTATATCAAATAAGTGAAACAATACCTGAGCAGACACATCAAATTCCTCAGATTTTGGATCCTCCACCTTCTCAGAATTCTCTTCATCTTCTTCCTCCTCACTTTCTAACACCAGTGGCCTGGAATGCCTGCGTTTCACCATGGTGTCTTCACTGGCATTTTTGGTAATGTCCTCTCCAACATTATCTGGGGCTGTTTGCTGCTCTGGCTCTTTATGAAATAAATGTTGACCATATTTTTCAGTGTACAAGGTCTATTTAAATTTTATATTGTGAGATATAAACTCACAATTGAAAGATATGTCACATTGAAATTTAAAGTCAGTGAATTAATTTCCACAGAAAATAGATCCTTTTTCCACACTCAAAAATCAAGGGTTTTTCTAACTCCATGTAAAAAAGCCAATGCCAAACTGACCTTCATCCTCAGATTGTTCAAGACCAGGAGAAGGACAGACCCTTTTAACATCACTGGAGTCCTGACCTAATGGATCCTTCCTTTTTAACTGAGCATAATGAAAAGGGGAAAAAACATAATTCATATTGATGTGATATTTAGTATAAACCCAGCGGTTCTCAACCAGGCAGCCTCAGAAACCTTTCTAGGGGACATTAAGATGACTTAAAAATATATGACAAAGCAAGCCCTAAAGACAATTGAAAATCATATTTTAAATATTTCATATTTTAATTCATCCCTTCAATGACCCCAACAGACTTTTTTTTTGAAGAAGAAGAAGAAGAAGAAGAAGAACCAGGGTCCCCATGATCTTGAAAGACCTGGCTACACAAGGTAGACTTATTTTAAACATATGATTTCTAGACCTGGAACAGTTAGGTACATTAATAAAATTGTATAGGTCCATGGTCATTTTTACAATGTATATTCATTTTTGTAGCTAAGCTACATAATATTTTATTGGGTAGAAACTATCATTAAATTTATGTTTTTACAAATTCCAAATCACTGGAAAATTAATGGGGCTGTTGAATATTGTTGTGGACAATGGGGGGCCTTGGTGTGAATTCATTACTCATTACAGTTATAAACCTCTTATAAACTTCCATTTCAAAACATAATAGTGTAGGCAGTTCTAAAGTGTATAGTATGCACTGCTCTACAGAAAACATATTAAATCAGTTCTTCTGTATTTTCTATGTATATGAAGAACCATATTTGTACCTTAAAAGATGGTAGTTTAATGGCACCATGGAGACTTTTTCCTTTGCCCAATACAGAGCCTTCTCCCCCAGCAGTCATTCTCAGGCATTGCTCCATCGCTTTGAGCTTGATGTCTTTATTTCCTCTTGATTTAACAGATGGGGCAGATACCTGGAGGTGCACAACATGATATATATGAAAATAATGTTGAAATGGTAATGGAAATATAGATCGGCACAACACAATCCATCACTGCAGCTGAAATAAGAATCAAAACCCACCTTAGCTGCCTGTTCTTTGTCATCCCACCACTGATCAAATGCTTTGAAGGCCACAATCTCTATCATCTTGCGATGTATGTCTTTCTTTACAATAGCCCGCAGCTCTGCCGCAACAACAGCTAGAATTTCATCCACTGTGGCCTTATGAGGTGATTCTTTCATAGGGACATAGCCTGGTGGAGGCACTGAGGGGTCAAACCTGGGCATAGGGGGAGGAGGCCAAGGTGGTCTGAACCTCAACATGGTAGATGAACACCCAGCGGAAGGGTAAGGTGGGCGATGAGTCATGAAATTGAAAGGTGGAGGGAGGAAGGGGGGTAAGAATGAGGTTTGCCCTTGTGTTATTCTAGTAGGAATGGGAAGAGGTTTTGCACTACTCTGCCAGTTGGGTGATCTACATTCTTGCTTGTTCTTTGGAGGAGGGTACAATGAACAAGAAGTAGGTAGAGTGTATCCAGGTAACAATGGAGCCCAAGGAGGAGGAGGACCTAGTTTTGTTGGCATATTAGGAGGCAGAAGGGAGGGGTAGTGAGCAGATGGTGGTATAAGGATTGGAGGTGGGGGTATTTGAGGAATCGGAGGGGGTAAAGAGCTCCTGTTAGTGCAGATCACTGGTATACTAGATGGCTTATCTGAAGTATCTTCATCTTCCTTTGGATTGACCTAGGGTGGAGATTCATATTGATGTAAATGCTTGATAATAGAAAACATATTCTTCATTTCTATTCAAAACGTCTGTGTGACATTCAGAATTGTACTGAGAATACCTTTTAGATTCTTAATCAATTCTAGAATTTGACCTAACTTAGCAAAAGAGATACAGAATTGCAATTTTAATGTAAGAAATTCTTATAACTTTTAACCAGATCTAAAGGTTGGCATGACATGGATAGATAGATAGATAGATAGATAGATAGATAGATAGATAGATAGATAGATAGATAGATAGATAGATAGATAGATAGATAGATAGATAGATCTCTTACAGTAGTGCTAGAGAAAATCCTGTACAAGGGCTTCTTGTTTGATTGAAGTTCATGTTCATCTTTTGTCACATCACAGAGTGGAGTGAGCCTTGTATTCTCAATGCTTTCTCTTGCATGAGTCGATGTCTGGTCACAATTTAGGACAACATCTATGGAGCAAGAAGGAGAGAGGATGGGAGCTTTGAGAGAGGGCTGAGGAAGATGTTCTGGATCAGGCTCTTCAATAGCAGTCTCTGAGTCTGAACTTTCTTGGTTCAAAAGGGGAAGAACTGGACTTCCAGCACTGAGAAGCATCTGGATGCGAGAGTCTAGGCTTTCAGGTTTTGATTCCGGAGCAGGAGATTCAGGAGAAGGACACTCCACTGATAAATCTTCTGTGGTTTCAGAGGAAGGACACGGTTTTGGGGTATATGAGCGAGAAGACTGGGCTTGTGGTGGACAATGAGTTTGGTTCACCTCTTGAGTTTTGCAAGATACTTGGGAATCAGTTCCAGTGAAAGTATTTTCTGCATTTATCAGCATATCCGAATGAATGTGATGAACATCGACTCCAATAGCCTTTTGCAGCAGTTTCGAATTTGGAAGTGATGGTGGATCTTCAGCAACAGATCTGTGATTAACACTGAGGCCCTTGACTGAGCCAGTAAAGTTTTGGACTGTGAGCTTATCTGAATATGATGGTGTGGTGGGATTTTCCTGAAATTTACTAAAAGGTATTTGATTGGCCGTAGGTCCAGAGCGGTAGTGACCTTGCCTATATACAGGTCTATGTACATAGTGGTGCTGTGGCCTATGGTTGTATGCGTTTTGGTACTTGCTCTCGAGATGTCTGACCCGGTGTCCTCCACGAACATGGTTACTAAGGTGAGAGTTGCGTCCTGGGGTTCTTTGCCTATTCGGGAAGCTACTGTTTTGAGAGGGAGCTCCACCTAGCATCCAAAAGTTTTGCACAGCACCTTGAATAATGCTAGGTTTATTTGAGGCTGGTTGAGTCACATGACCAGGGTGTAGCTGTGAGATGTTAGGGATGGATTGTTGAATAAAAGGGACATTGGAGGCACTGGTTGTCAGCGCAGACTCAATTGGGGTCCTTTCACACTGAGATGGTGTGCCTGGTCTACTGTGGGTCAGAGAAGGCGTACAAGGGGTATCTTGGTATTGAGGGGTCTGCCAGAAGCTACTAGGTGTGTCCTGATGCATGCTGGAGTAGGCCGTATCCATGGATAAAGGTGTAGAACAATCCAGTGAAGGAGAGCCATTACATATTGAGGATGATGATGATGATAATGTGTACGACAGCTTCTTCAGTGATTCACACTCCTGAAAGATTGAAAGATTTACAAGTGAACTAAAACAGTAAATCTAGACAAGTTTCATAATAAAAACCTGAATTTGTGACAAGAACCAAGAGATGAAATAAGCATATATTTTTAAGGGTGCAGGAAGATGTTAGGGGCTTGAGAAAGGGGTGAAAAAGAAAAGCAATGCCTATAGTCCTGTACTCACAGTGAAAGAGTCAGTGATGGAAGATGGTGACTGGGGTCCCCAGGCCTCGTCTCCAACAGGGAGAGTAAAAGGTGTATATAAACCACTAACAAGCATACGGAAGTATCGGTTCCTCTTCACACCTAAAACCAGTCAATAAAGATCATGAATCATATAATGCATGCAAATAGAGTAAATGTGTCTGCAAAGACATATTTATGAATGCCTTTATTTGAAACTGATAAGGTATTAAGAAATAAATTGAGAAGTGAGAGGTCAAACGTATTTACCTTTGGGGTCAAACTCCACATGGATGTTGTTTCCCATCACAGAAGTGTTGTGGAGGTTTTTTACTGCACAATTTGCTGACTTTACAGATTCAAAAATGACCTTTGCTATTCCTAAATGCTTCTTATTTTTAGGATTGTATAAAACTTTCAAATCTTGAACCTCTCCAAAGTGTTTACACATTTCAGACAGGAATCCATCTCTAATGTTGTCATTAAGCCTTGCAAATGTCAACTCCTTCGGCGCTCCAACATAATTCTCATCAACCTAAAAAAGAGATTTATTGACATAAAATGGCATTATTTTGCAAATAATGTTAAACAAACATCAACCTCAGGTTGACTCTTCCTGACTCTTTTTTTAAAATCAGGAACTGATAATAATAAAATGATTTGTAAAAACTTAATATGCTTCAGATGTCTTCATGGAAAATGTTACATGACTCAAGAGAATAAAACATAAATTAAATGAATGTTCGCATCCTAAGATTCTCAAACTGATGTAAAGACCATGGAGATACACTCCTGCCCATTGTTTATTTACATGAATTATATTATATTTTTATATAAAGTGTTTTTGCTCAGGTCAAATTCATCACAAACACAAAGTTACAATACTTTATCGCAATCATCTTTCTACTTTCTGTGGAAATCTTTAACAAGATCTTGTTTATTATTAGGTCAGAGAAACTAGGTTAAATAGATTAAATATATATATATATTTTTTAAATAATGGTTAAATAGGAAAACAACAGGTTAGTTTAGCAATTATAAATTAAACAATAATACATAGAAAATGTTTACAACTTTTTTTCTCTTGGACTCCAAACATAGATAAAGTCAGTATCAACAGAACATAATGTTCATCATTTTAAAAACCTTGCTTTTATTGTAGGCAAAACATTAGACAATGCATTAATGTGATGCTGTATCTTATACTAACCTTGAATTTGGGGACCGGGAGATGTGTTTCGTTGAATTTTGTCCAAAAACGAGCAATTCTGGGATCTCGTACAACATCCAGGGGGAAACATTCAGGATGCTGACAGACAACAATTTAGTAAGCTTCATTTGTACTATGAAAAATACAACTAGACCGTGTAAATATGATGATTGGCCTACATCTAATTCGTAAAGTTTGATAACTAAGCATTATGTTTCATTTATATAAATATTAGTAGGCTATGGTCGCCTTGTAATCATACTCACTGGTGCGCTGAAGTGCTGTCCATCATAGCGGTACAGTTTCTGACTTCCGCTGCTCAAATCAGGATCAATAATCAGTTTGTAACAACTCCAGTTTGGAGTTGCATCTTCCAGCGGATCAAAACTATCGGCTTTTATTAATGCATCTAAATTGGAGAATCACAACACACGATGAAAAGACCGTTTCTACTCGACGGTAGCTCAGTCATTAACATATAAGTAGGCCTACTACTAACATATTTTGAAGGAGCTTTATTTCTTACCGTTATCTTTCCGTTGACCCTCCTTTTCGACGCTTTGGTACATGATTGGCAGTCATTGTACAATGTTAGTAAATTTCTCTTTATAGGACGCTGATTAAAAACGATGTTTCCTGTAAATATCCGAAGGCTGTAGTCAGGAGTACACTGTAGGTCTTGTGTTTCTCCCTAGAGAAGCAGCACATCATCACCGCTGCACAACAGGTGGGAGGAACCTGCCGCCACACCCGCACTGTCATCCGGATAGATGGAGCGTCTGGGAGAATCACTGTGGATCAGCTGAATCCTGCTACTGATACTGAACGGTAGGCAATATGAACAACACAAATTGTAACAAAAAAAAAAAAAAATCGAATATCTGCTAGTGTAAAATATTGCAATGATTATTATTAACCAATCATATTTTTGAAATACATATTTTTTTGCTTTTTGCATGAAGTAAAAGTTTATTGGAATGTCTGTTGGACATAGGCTACCACACTGTTCATATAATCTATATAATAACAATATTAATGAACCTTTATATTTTACATAGAGACTTAGAACAACTTCTACTTCCTCAGGAGGATGTGTAAAATTGATTTTGCTAATATGATTTGCTAGCCCTTACAAAAATTAACCATGGTTTTATTATAGTAAAGGTGTAGTAACCATGTTTTTTTGGCTAATTGATTACCATTTATATAACCACAGTTTTACCACAAATACCATGGTTAAACTATGGTTAGAGTGGCAAAGCCATGGTTAATTTGTGGTTACCATGGTTTAACTATAATAACCATGTTTTTTTTGGTTTTATTTGTAGTAAAACCATGGTTCTTTTTCGTAAGGGAGTTGGGTAATGGAGTTAACTTACCCAATACACCACTCGATCTACCAGTAAGAATAAGATCTCCTGGGATGGGGAAATGTGGGTACTTTCCAGGACAGTCACAATACACTCTCCAAAAAGATGTTGTTTGAATGGCCAATGTTGCACTGAAACGCATGATGAAAATAGCCTACTTTGACTGGCTGATTATAAAAGAATGCATTTTATGACCATTCACTTTTGGACCACATTTAGAATAATTAGGGGTTCAAGTGTGTAGTGCTTAAACTCTATTGTAATTGTTAAAATTTCCAAGGATCAGCATTCTCCCCTAAAAGTGATCGAGCAGACCAAACCGTTAGAGACTTGAAACTTTGAGAACTGGTAGTATACACACAATCTACAATGTCAGCAAGGCTCGCCCCGATCGGCCTGACGGGGGCGCTACAGTGGTCAAAAGTACGAAATGGCTCATAACTCCTGAACCATGAAGCCCTGGGTATACTTCGTTTTTTTTTTTACACGAACGCTAGTGTACGCGCACAGTCGAACGTACAGCCTTGGAATGTCTACTTCATTTGACTCGAACATACACGCGTTCGCTGCATGCGCAGTTTTGAGAAATCTCTCACCATGAGTTACAACCCATGTAAACATCTTTGTATTCTTTCATGCTAGAGTTGTACAAATGAGGGCTCTTTCTAACCTATTCGCACAATCTCTCGTCTAGGCCTCCATTGTCGCTGTAGCTTGGTCTGTTGAATCCGCTCTGTTCTGTACAAGTATGCGAGGTTACAAAAATACGGCGGTGCACATACATCATACAGTATGTTCTGATGATGACATTTGCATCACGCGCATGCGCTGACCCTCATGTACACATAAAAAGTGAACTATACTTTGGGCTTTAGGCCCAATAGGTGCTCAAAATTTATTGGCCGATGGTGGTCATGTTTTTACAGATACACCAATGTCCTTATACTCAATCATGGCTCCTTGGACCAAGACACTGCATGCCAATTTTCAAGTCAATCAAACCAGTGCAGCCAGATTTTCCCGAGTCAATTTCAATTCATGGTCCCCAAGGGCCGCCAAAACATTCGGAGTGGGTGGAGCCACTTTTACTAAAATGGCTATAACTCTTGAATGGAATGAGATATTTTTTACCAAACTCCGAACACCAGTCTATGGGCTCAATCTTTGGGCACAGTAAAAAAAATCACAGCAATTGCACTATAACGGAATAAAACATGAAAACAGCTATAACTACGGAACCGTTAGTCCGATTGACTTGTAAATTGGCGTGCAGTGTCTTGGTCCAAGGAGCCATGATTGAATGTAAGGACATTGGTGTATCTCTAAAAACATGACCACCATCGGCCAATTAATTTTGAGCACCTATTAGACAAGGTTAACGAAGGCCTAACGGAACGAAACTTGGTGGGCATGTTTGACTCATGGTCCTAGAGGTCTGTGAGAATTTTGAAAGAAATCAGCCCCTAGGTGGCACTAATGAGTTTTAAGCCTCTGTAATCACATGGTGTTTCACACATACACAAAATATTCATATAATTTGTTAGATCTCTTCATATTGAACAAATTTGTCTCTTGAACCACTGCTGTCAATCAAATCATTCATTAAATATTCATGATTATGTAAAAAACTACTTTTGTGAATGAGTCATAGGTTTAACGAACTCTAACGAAGCATGCCAACTTTTATGGAGATCAGACTATAGGTGCTGCTATAACTGGTAAAAAGGCCATAAAGCACTTGAACCCCGATAATTGCTGCTCTGAGCTATATTTGTTGTATATATAATTTTTATATTTTTGCTTTTATTATGACTATGCTTAAAAACAGAATTGTATCTTGATTCTTAGCCATATAATGACATTGTCCAAAACTGACCATTGCTGGACCATGTAATCATGACATCCGGGTGTCATAAGGATGAAGGCGGTTGCTCAAAGTTATGTCTGGTGGCTTGGTATTGATGCTCAAATTGAAAAATTGTCAAAAACCTGTCACTCATACCAGTAGACACAAAAAGCTTCTGGCCTCTCACCATTACACCCTTCAAAATGGCCAGAGTCACCTTGGCAAAGCATACATGTGGACTTTGCTGGTCCAGTTGAAGGACACATGGTGGATGTGCACTCCAAGTGGCCCGAGGTGTGTGTGATGGAATCAACTATATCTACCAAGACCATTCAGGTGCTAAAGGGACTGTTTAGTCGTTATGGACTCCCAGAAGTGCTGTTAGTGATAACAGGCCTCAGTTCACCTCGGATGGGTTCTAGACATTTCTTAAGGCTAATTGAGTGACACATACACGTTCTGCACCTTTTCACCCAGCTATGAACGGCTTGGCTGAATGCTTGGTTCAGACATTTAAGCAGGCACTACGTTGTTCTAAGGGGAAAACTTCAATTCAACAAAGGCTGGACACATTTCTACTTGCGTACTGAAGCACCCCTCACACCACCATAAAGGAATCGCCTGCTATGTTGTTTCTGCACCGCAGGTTGCAATCTCGCTTGGATATGTTGTAGCCTAATGTTGCCTCTGTGGTTGAAAAAGCATAAAGCAAACTGTGCCAGCAACGTCGAGTGCATGCTAAAGACAGAACATTTGCAGTGGGTGACAAAGTTGTCATCTTGATTTTTTCCATCATTATGGAAAATTGTATCCATTATTAGTACAAGTCTTTTGTACTGGACCCCGTCCGAATGATGGCCAAAACTTTACTGATGAATTTTATGACTTTTATTGTACTTCACACAAAAGATAAAGCGTGGTATTTTCACTCAGAAAATCACTTTAAGAGCTGAATAAAACACAGTACAAGAAGTGTGCATTAAAATATTATCCATACATTCTCTCTTCCTTGAATTATCATCAACATACACAGCGACTTAAACAGAAACAATCATAACTAACAGTAAACAAATATATACAGACCCTATGCATTTTCGGGGGGTACTTAAAGGCACAATAGGATTTTTGGATTAAAATATCCAAAAACCACTAGAACAGTGTTATATACAGTATTTTGTTGACTTGTGTACTTACATTATCCCAAATGTTTCTAATAATGTTTAAATCCAGAGAAATAAGCAATTTTTGAACCAGGACATGGACGTGTCCGACTGTCCGTGCGTCGCCTACCTGCGTTACCCTCGATTTCCAGTTTTATTTGGTAGAAACCATGGAAACACCAAAGACGCTTTAATATATTACATGTTTTATTAGACAGACGAGCAACTGTTTGGTTACATTTATAGACAGAAAACAAATTATTGTTATATAGCTCAACACGTTTAGTCTTATTTTTTGAGTCTCGTTTTCTTGATTTTCCGCGAGTACCATGCTTTTACCATGCCTCAGAAAAACCATGCCTTTAGTCTTATTTTTTGAGTCTCGTTTTCTTGATTTTCCGCGAGTACCATGCTTTTACCATGCCTCAGAAAAAAACACTAGTTTGTCAAGTAGCTAACATATTATAATCAGATGCAGCTTTATTTTTCGTAACAGTAATAGCCTACAGCGTTTTCTCCATCATACAATACATTTTGTGGTAACACTTTACAATAAGGTTCATTAGTTAAACATTAGTTAATGTATTAACTAACATGAAGTAACTATGACCAATACATTTGTTACTGTATTTACTAATCTTCGTTAACGTTAGTTAAAGAAAAAAATACAGCTGTTCATTGTTTGTTCGTTCACAGTGTATTAACTAATGTTAACAAGATTTTTATAATGTATTAGTAAATGTTGAAATTAACATTAACAAAGATTAATAAATGCTATATATGTGCAGTTCATTATTAGTTCATGTTAACTAATGTAGTTAACTAATGTTAACTAATTAACCTTATTGTAAAGTGTTACCCGTTATTAAAATTTATTGCAGCAAGTCTTATATCCGTTTAACATCTCCGATGAACTGTAATAAAGTGCGTGCTCTCCCTTCATTGATGCCATATCCAGTATCGCTCCGGAGACTGTAAGCTGGATCACGAACAGTTTTTAGCAAAGTAACAATCCTTGACTAACAACTTTTTAGCAAAAATTGTTTTTCATTGTCCCTTTGTATCGACATTCATTTACAAAGCAGTCTGGTGTAAAATGATTTGCACAGACATAAACAAATTTAGGTATATGGGGGGCGCATTCCCTTCAAAAATAAAAATAATCCACTGCATCCTCAGTGGCTCAGAAGCTGGGAGAAGATGAAGACTCTTATGGTCACTCATACATCCAAACACCTGGATTGCTGGATTGTTTGATATGTGCTCCGATGATCGATGAACACTGATTCGAAACAAAAGATTCATAAGGCTTCAAAGCTTCATAAAGCAGTGTTTTGAGATCGCTCATCACTAGATAGTCATTATTTAGTTTTTTTGGCAGACAAAAAGTATTATCGTCGCTTCATAACACTAAGGTTGAAACACTGTAGTCACATTAACTGTTTTAAATATGTCTTTAGTAGCTTTCTGGGCATTGAAAGTGTTAATTGTCTTGCTGGCAATGCAGGCCTCCCTGAGCCATCGGATTTTATGAAAAATATCTTAATTTTGTTGCGAAGATTAACGAATGAGGGTGAGTAATTAATGAAAGAATTTTTATTTTTGGGTGAACTAACCCTTTAATGTTTCTGTGCACTAGAGGGCACTCTAGTTCACTTCCTTGTATGTTGTGTTGAAGTAAGCAAGGTGGTATTAAGGTTATTGAGGGCCCTAAGCAAATCTCCTGGAAGGGGCCCCGCGAACGTCCCAGGTCCTCGTCCTGAATACAAGTGACACAGTGAAACCAGAATAAACACAGAGGAAAACTACTGAAACATAACACTTCATACTGTAAACTCTGAAAGCATCTAAAGGAACTGATGTTTGGTGTTTTTTCTACAACCCGAATTCCAGAAAGTTGGAACGTTTTTTTTAAATTTGAATAAAATGAAAACTAAAAGACTTTCAAATCACATGAGCCAATATTTTATTTACAATAGAACATAGATAACATAACAAATGTTTAAACTGAGAAATTTTACAATTTTATGCGCAAAATTAGCTTGTTGTTGGAATTTGGTCCCATTCTTGCCTGATATAGATTTTCAGCTGCTAAAGAGTTGGTGGTGGTCTTTGATGTATTTTTCTCCATAGGTGAAAGATCTGGACTGCAGGCAGGCCAATTCAGCATCCGGACTCTTCTACGACGAATCCATGCTGTTGTAATAGCTGCAGTATGTGGTTTTGCATTGTTCTGCTGAAATACACAAGGCCTTCCCTGAAATAGACGTCGTCTGGAGGGGAGCATATATTGCTCTAAAACCTTAATATACCTTTCAGCATTCATAGTGCCTTCCAAAACATGCAAGCTGCCCATACTGTATATACTTATGCACCCCCATACCATCAGAGATGCTGGCTTTTGAACTGAACACTGATAACACACTGGAAGGTCTCCCTCCTCTTTAGCCCGGAGGATACAGCATCCGTGATTTCCAACAAGAATGTCAAATTTGGACTCGTCTGACCATAGAACACTTTTCCACTTTGAAACAGTCCAGTTTTAAATGAGCCTTGGCCCACAGGACACAATGGCGCTTCTTGACCATGTTCACATATGGCTTCCTTTTTGCATGATAGTGCTTTAGTTGGCATCTGCAGATGGCACAGCGGATTGTGTTTACCGACAGTGGTTTCTGGAAGTATTCCTGGGCCCATTTAGTAATGTCATTGACACAATCATGCTGATAAGTGATGCAGTGTCGTCTGAGGGCCTGAAGACCACGGGCATCCAATAAAGGTCTTCGGCCTTGTCCCTTACGCACAGAGATTTCTCACAGAGTTTCTCTGAATCTTTTGATGATGTTATGCACTGTGGATAATGAGATTTGCAAAGCCTTTGCAATTTGACATTGAGGAACATTGTTTTTAAAGTATCTTGTGAAGTAATCTTTTTACGCACTCTTTCACAGATTGCCCATCTTTACTTCTGAGAGACTCTGCCTCTCTAAGACATCCCTTTTATAACTAATCATGTTACAGACCTGGTATCAATTAACTTAATTAGTTGCTAGATGTTCTCCCAGCTGAATCTTTTAAAAATGTCTTGCTTTTTCAGCCATTTGTTGCCCCCATGCCAACTTTTTTGAGACCTATAGCAGGCATCATTTTTTAAATGCCCTTACGAAAAAAAAGTTTGTTCAAGTGTGCTATTAGTATATTTCTTTTAAACTAAAAAATAAGAAAGTATACTTTCAGTCTACTTTTTATATACTTCTCAGAAATATACTTTATGTACTTCTGAGAAATATATATTTAAAATTGCACTTAAGTATACTTGGCTTATACTGACAGAAATGTCTAAGTATATTTTGCCTATACTTGGACTCAGTCTTTTAATAGAGATATACTTAAAATTATATTTATAAAAGTATAGTATAAAAATACAT
The DNA here is from genome assembly GCA_003731715.1 of Anabarilius grahami. Classification (NCBI taxonomy): domain Eukaryota; kingdom Metazoa; phylum Chordata; class Actinopteri; order Cypriniformes; family Xenocyprididae; genus Anabarilius; species Anabarilius grahami. The sequence continues at coordinate 7,970,763 of RJVU01027559.1, read as the reverse complement.
TGTTTGAAAATATTGATTTATAAAGAAAACAGATATAGGCCTATTCCTAATTCTGAGTATCTGAATTTTTGTGTAGGCTATTCCACTGGTAGTGTACATAGGAATGTACTTAAAATCCACTTCACTCTTTCCTCGCAATTGACTGAATTTTCAGGCTATATGGTAGGGGCCGCTGTTATCCCTTAAATGCATTCGCCAATCATTCTTACATTTTCGGGTCTTTATCGACCCGGATCTATATCTAACACGGAAGGTTCTCTACCTGTCGCGATAATATAAAACTCCTCTGATATTAGAGTAACAATTACAGAAAAATAAAATAAAGCATATTTTGTTACCTTTTGGAGCTTGAAAGGGCTCAGTTTGAGCAGATGTTTTATGCCCTCATCACTGTCCTCTTCAGAGCTCATTTCTCAGTAAATTCCACAAATAATAGGCTAGTTTTATGTTTGAGGTCACGAATATGAGCCCATTCGAGTTCTTAAACGTATTCTCAAAACTATATCATTTTCAACATCTTCAAAATCAATATTTCGATTGCTAACAGCTTCACCAGATCCATCCAGTAACAGTTAGTCATATTTGATTGTGTTCAGTAGTTGCTCTGCAGTAATTAGCTGAGCCATTTCATGTTTTTCTTATTATTTCGTTTTGTGTATGAATGAGTCGTCACTTCAGCATTGTGTATCAGACATTGCCACCTTGTGGAATAAAGGTGAATTGCACTTATTCCGTCATCTAAAATTGAATTATTGTTGTGCAGAAAAAATATACTTACACTCATACACACCTCGGGTCGTTTGCGACCCTATACAATTTTTTACAAAAAATGAATACAAAAATAGGCATTCTTTTATAATTTTATGATTTTTTTTTCTTGTTATATTCTTTATAATGAATTGATTGAGGAATACCAAGAAGGTTGATGTCTAACTTTAAAAATTTGAACAAGGAGGAGGGTAGTGAATGACGTCCCGGGACACTAAAGACCCGAGGTATGCATTTAAGGGTTATGCATCTTCTGAAAGAGTACAGAATCTCCGTATCAAAATGCAGGAGAAGAAGCTGAAACAAGCGATATAAGATTACTCACGCAAATGTAAAATAAAGCGATCATCAAACATTATACAGCATGTAAATCAAAAATGCCTAACGTTGCTGAATGAGGACTATGAAGCTTTGGGGGTGTTTATGGACTGGATCTACTCAGCCTATGTTTGATCATCATTCTGAATCCCATCCGGACATGGTCTTTGACAAAAATGCAACTTTCTCAGCTTTTTGTTAAAAAAAAATTCTTTTTTAAAAAAATGAAACTTGCCCACATTTTAGTGTTGATAAAAAAAGGATTCATGATCTAGAATAAAATGTTTTTAAAATGGAAAGAGTTAAAGTACTGTTAAAGGTTTTTCAAGTCTAAAAAATAAATTACTAAATTGGAACATAGTACCGATAAACTTAAAGTTTACTACTTTTACACTTTTTGTACTTCAATTGGGCCAATATAGTCCCAAGCAATATTACACTTACAAGTTACAAGTTATACTTACTACATAAATTATACTTAAAATTATACTTGAACATTACTTAAGAATACTTGATACTTGAAGCATACTTCTTTTTCATAAGGGTGAGCTCATAAAAGTGTACAATTTTTCAGTTTAAACATTTGTTATGTTATCTATGTTATAATGTGAATAAAATAGTGGCTTGTATGATTTGAAAGTCTTTTAGTTTTTAGTTTTTATTGAAATTTAAAAAACGTCCCAACATTTCCGGAATCCGGGTTGTAATTGAGCATTAGATAAAATTAACTGGACTGTACAAAACATTTACCAGCAGCACGTCTCTTCCTCCTCCACTTGATGATTGCAGTTATGATGAGAACAGCCACACACATCAACACCAGCACACTGATAACTGCAGACAGACTGGATGATCCTGGGTCAGGTTCAGCCACATCTGAAACGGGTGGGATACAGTGAGATAAACAACAGGAAAATAAATTTGTAAGCTACAGACATTTATTGGAATTATTTACATTTAAGTTAGTGAAAAATGTTATTCTAAAATTGTAATCTAGTATTGTTGCTTTTTCTGAAAGATGCTGTACACGAAATGTCATTGTCTTTTACACAGTGGCAATAAAGTATCTTGAATCTAATGTCTACTTTGTTATTCAGTAGTTTGTTCATGTGATTGTCAGTTTTTGTTTACCAAATGTAATGTCCAGTTTGTTGTCCAGATTGAGGTGCTTCATGGTACAGTTGTATTTATGTTTTTCACGTAGTTCTTCTGCACTGATCACTAAACTCTTCCTCATCTGGTAAGTTCTGTCTCCGTTGGGCAGAATCTGTCCTCCTGTGATCTGATCATCATCCACAGGCTGATCATCTCTGAACAGAGTCAGGTTAATGTGACGGGGGTAAAAACCAGTGGCCAGACAGCTGATCTGAAGCCCTTGAGAGTCTGTGAGTGTCTTCTTCATGAGTCTGACTCTGGGTTTTACTGCAGAGAAGGATAAGAAGACTTGCTGTTGTTAAACTGTTGCATCAGTTATTTATTTATGGTTTTCATGATTCATAAAACAATCAGAGGCACATGTATTTTCTGTCAGCACAGCTGTTTGGGTCATATTTGTTGATTATGTTTTTTTTCTATCTTTACTGAAGTTGATTATGATTCTCTCACCTTTTCTCATCACATTGTTCTTTTCCATTTTCAGGTACCTCCGCAAAACTTTAATGCAAATAGGATGATAAACATTTTCATGTATAGACTTTAGTTTAAGCAGTTTCACTTGGTTCCACGGTATCCATGACTTTTTCATCTGGATATCATTTTTTTCCAGGTCATATGTGAACTCCATTATATTTTGTCTATCCATAGCATTCCAGATATGAAGTGGACCTGGTTTATCATCATTCAACAGTTCACATCCAGTTAGACTCTGAAGAACATGTACACCTTCAAATGAAGGAAAAAAATTATGTTTTATTAGTCCTCACTGACATAATATAAAATGTAGAGAACTTCAAATAAAAATACTGGACTTTTTGATTATCATCTTACATTAAAAGCTTTAATAAAATAATAAAAACACAGAAGCTACATCTGCTATTACGTGATTTGTGTTTTAATAGTCATTTGTAGGCTATAGTTCTCACCATCTGTGATATTTAAGTGTTTCTTAACAGAAAAAGTTTTCATTTCATTATACATGTCTTGAAATATAACAGCATCACTTTGCTCTTCATCATAGTATTTTGAATCACTGTGAGAGCGATAGACAGGTTTCCATGTAATTGAGTCATAATACATTATTTGCAGATCATCCAACATCAGCACAACACTGAACTCAGGAAATGGTGTCTGTCCAACTATATATGTTACCAAAGCCATCAGTGAGTGAGAACCTGTGGATACACAAGGATGAGAAAATAATATCAGAACAGTGTCAAATTTAACCATAACATATGACATTCTAGGCTTATCTTCCTCTGGCATTATAACTGAATATACATACTGAATAATATTACATCACATATGTATAAATTGCAAAGCTAATCAGATAAGTTGTCATCCACATTAAAATATATGAGAAGTAAGGTCCACCTGTTAAGAACCGTGTACTGAATCATACTTACTTGATGTGAAACAGTGAAACGGAGATCAATCAAATCAGAAATCAAGAGATTGAGAAAAAAAGATTTGGATGGTTGCTGTTGAGTTGTACTACACTACTGTTGCAGCTAGCGTTGCATTCGGAGGGAAAGATGAAAATGGACGATAGAGATGAATCATCTTTAGCCGTTCTTGGCATATTTATTTTTCTAGCTGCCGACACATCATTCTCACGGTCAGACAGCCTTCAGTAAGAGAACCGTAAAACAACTGGGACAAACATAATAATGCAAACGCGTCTTCTGTCGCTTATACTTTAGTGCCCCCTTGTGGCTCACACACATAAGTGAGTGAAGTGAAGTGACATGTGGCCAAGTATGGTGACCCATACTCGGAATTTGTGCTCTGCATTTAACCCATCCAAGTGCACACACACAGCAGTGAACACACACACCGTGAACACACACCCGGAGCAGTGGGCAGCCATTGCTGCGGCGCCCGGGGAGCAGTTGGGGGTACGGTGCCTTGCTCAAGGGTCTCACCTCAGTCGTGGTATTGAGGGTGGGGAGAGCGCTGGACATTCACTCCCCTCACCGACAATCCCTGCCGGACCTGAGACTCGAACCCATGACCTATGGGTTACAAGTCCGACTCTCTATCCATTAGGCCACGACTGCCCCGACATGCATAATACAGAACAGTACAGCATTACATCAATATACAACTGAGGACATAATGAACATATTTTAACAGTTGTTGCAGCATTTTCAACCATGCTGATAAAAGGTGACATAATATAGACAGTAATAACAGGCGATGTTGAAGCAGAGTCCAGCTAATTTGAGTCCAGGCCTGAGACTGAAGTAGGTTGAGTTTATGACAAGACCATGATACTACAACACTGTTAACTATATTTTTTAAAAAGCAGCAGGGCGGCCATTTTACAATTAGCATAAAAAACATGAACAGATATTTCAAACATATTTACAATTGTTCACCAAACAGACACATTATTTATAATGTCTTTTCTCCAAAGAAAAGGAGAAATATTGAGTTGGGAAGTAGATCAACTCAGGTTTATAAGGAAGACATTTTGGAAAAACATCTGAGTGGTTGTTTATGTTGTTTAACTTCAAATAATAAATTACAGTGAAATATCTATAATTATAAATTGCCATCCTACTGTAAACAACTGTTAGGTAAACATCACAATTAGGTAAGGGAATCCACTCATCCACCTGACACCTCTTCCTGCTTGTGCGTGGAAATTCACTGCTGACATGCTGTTTCAACAGTTTATAGGTTTAGGTACAAACACTCAAAACCATTTGTTACCATCAAGATCAAGTGTTTCTTTTAATGAAATAAAAACTAGTATCCACCTTATTTTTAAGAGCGTGCATGGCCATTTGTAAAGTTTTATTTTTAGTAACTGTAACAGCTCATTTTGCTGTTTGACATTGCAAACTGTTATTTCTTATATGTAGTGTCGTAAATTAACACACTTTTTGTAGGACAAAATAATAGTTTTACCGTTTATCGGGGCAGTTGTGGCCTAATGGATAGAAAGTCGGACTTGTAACCCAAAGGTCATGGGTTCGAGTCTCAGGTCCGGCAGGGATTGTCGGTGAGGGGAGTGAATGTCCAGCGCTCTCCCCACCCTCAATACCACGACTGAGGTGAGATTAGATTTTTAAAATAATGCTTTATTTAATATTTTTTATTAGTCATGCACCTATTTTGATTTTTCATGGCCAATTCCAATTTTTTTAGAAGCAAACTGGGCGATTCTGATACTGTTTGCAGATTTTTTAAGCAAATGTATTTGTTGTTTATTTGATCACAGGCCAAACTGACCTTAAACAAAAAATATGTGTAGCTCTTTGATATTAGAGGCAAACACTGCATTTTTATCACAATCCCAACAAAGATGTTATGCACATAAGCATGAGCACTTGTTTTTTAATTTAAATTATTCTATATTTTACGCAGCGCTGCTACTACTAAAAGCTACTAGGCCTACTTTATAAGTAGTGATAAGAGGAAGAGCCATCAAAACTTTTCTGAAGACACTCAGTTCCCTTCAGAGATACATTCATATCATCCCCAATTCAATATTTATAGTATTCTTTCGCGAAAAGTGAGCTTGTGCATGGTACAGCATTTTCTCTGCTGGCGGGTCTGTTCTCCTCTTTGTGTCCGTATTCAACGTGTGCCTGTGTTAACAACCTGTTTAACGTTACAGACTTTGTAAATAATTCCCCACAAATTACATTTTTGGAGATTATTGCAAAGCAGTTTGTTTGCAAGTCCGCAAAATAAAACTAAAAACCGTTTGGATTTATGGCTGGTGGACTAGTATCTATTTTTTTATTATAGTTCAAATCATCCCCCTTTGTGGGCCGTATGTTTGAATCTAGGCTATAATCAGAATCCTATGGCGTTTAAATAGTCGCAAATCGCGTGCACATGATATGAGCGCACAGAACAGTATATCAGTGACCATGTTCAGGTTTGACTGTATTGTGACATAATTGCCAAAAAATTATACTTCAGTGATCATATTTTGACAAAGATAAATTTTTAATGTTATAATAATGTCTAAACACAAATCTAAATGAATAGATCTATAAAAATATCTATGGGGAAATGGAAAATGAGCCAGTGAGTGATGCTCTGCAGCCATCTAGTGGCTGTTCTTGAAATTTCATGTTATTTTAATTTTAAATGTTTGATTTCCAGTATGGCAGCAATCTTCCACTAATGACACATTGTCAATGTTATCTCCATAAACAAAGAAATAAATAAGAAATAAAATTAGAAATAAATTATTACAAATGCAAACACATCATAAAAACACCATATAAGTGAGTGATATTACATAAGTTTTAAAAAATACATTATCATGCATTCCCATGAGTTATGAGCTCTTCAGTTAAAAATAATGTTGCACTTGCATTCAGTTACGGAGAGCACACGTGAGCACACACACACATTAAAACACGACGTGGGACATGTTATAGACATATTCTCATGGTCATGTTTATATCGATGATTTTTACGTCCAATCATTGTTGCCCATACGTCATACAGTAAACATTTTACTTTTATTCATATTATATAAACTATTTTTATAGCATTTATCAACCGATAAAATAGAAATAATATATAATACACCTAACTCCGTGTCAACATACTGTATGACTTGTAATCCCTCAAGTGTCGTACATTAGAGGTGAAACTTCGCAGCAGCACTAATTATAGTTAAATATAGCACATTTCTTATTTAAATATCAGCGATATCAGCAAGTGGTGTTTCGCGTGGCGACAAAAGCTTATAAAGTGGGATGATATGACAATGCCGTACCGACTCAGAAATAAGGCAGTCCTGAAGACGGCGCAGTTTGAGTTTGACCAAACAGATGAAAGGGGCGTTTCAACATGTGAAAATTCAAGTTGGTGAATGTATAGCTGAGGGGAAGTGACTGTGTTCAGAAAAGTTTAGGTGGTATTTTCTTTTCATTTTACTTCCATATAATGCATTTTAACATAGTTTTAGCGCACAGTGCTGCTTTGTTTACAGCAGTAACCAAGGAAGCGCTGTATTGCCGCTGTTCCATAAGCACCACCTGTTGTCAGACAGTGAATTTGTTCTCATGCAGCCCGTCTGCTGTTATGAAGTTTTATGTAGCATAATTTCACAAAGCTAAAGTCTAAACATTCTGTTTTTGCTTCAATGTTAAAAATTATACAATCTAATTTAAATTAAAAACTGCTCATGCTGCATGTACGCAGCATCTTTGTTGGGATTAAAATGCAGTGGTTCCCCTTATTTTAAATGGCTATAGATAGTTCAGCCTGTAATAGAGCAAACAAACAACTTGTTCTTGTACTCATATGAAGAGATTTCTTTTATTAGTACTATTTATTTATTTATATATTTATTTGATTTAGTTTTAAAAGATTTGTTTTATAATTTCTATTTGTTATAAAGATATTTCAATTTCACAAAGAAATATGCTGCATTTTGTCTGAGAAATAATAAAAAGACACTCAGAGAAAGACACTTTCTCATTTAAATCTCATTTTGTAAAAAAAAAATCATGAGAAAATTGAATCGTGAATCCAGTATCGTGAATCGTATCGAATCGTGAGTTTTCTATGCTTAGCGTAGTCTATATCTATGCGTTTTCAGGATTATTTGATAAGTAAAAAGTTCAAAAGAACAGCATTCATCTGAAATAGAAAACTTTTGTAACATTATAGGCTATTGTTCAAAAGTTTCGGGTCAGTAAGAATTTTTGGGGCGGGGTTGGGGCGAAAATTAAAGAATACTTTTATTCAAAGATGCATTCAATTGATCAAGTTACAGCAAACATTTATAATGTCACAAAAGCTATACTGTTCTTTTGAACTTTCTATTCATCAAAGAATCCTAAAAAAAAAAATTGCACACATCTGTTTTCAAAATTAATAAGAAATATTTCTTGAGCAGCAAATCAGTATATTAGAATGATTTCTGAAGGATCATGTGACGAAGACTGGAGTAATGATGCTGAAAATTCAACTTTGATCACAATTAATATTTTAAAATATACTCAAATAGAAAACAGTTAGGCCTTGTGACGAGCAGAGTGAGGGAACGGCGCGAGGCCGGTGACGCGAGTGTTAATGATCATCACCTGTGAGCCGCACCGGCCTCGAGTCCCTCACGGAGGAGCTCCGGGAGCATAAAAGGAGGAGCGACGACAGTGAAGGACGAGAGAGGGCCAGGCCTGGACTTTACGTTATGTTTGTGTGGCCGGCAGACGTCCGCGAGGGTCTGCCGGCGTTACTTTCGTTTTGTGTTTGTTTATTTTGAGATTAAAGTTTTGTTTGAATGTTCGCCGGTTCCCGCCTCCTTCTTCCCAAATTTACGAACTGTGTTACAGGCCTATTTTAAAACGTAAAAATATTTCACAGTATTTTGGATCAAATAAATGCAGCCTTGGTGAGCAGAAGAGACTTCTTTAAAACATTTAAAACTACTATAGTAATTTATAGTAAATACTACAGTGTTTTTGAACCATACTATAGTAAAGTACTTGAATTAATTTGTTGTAGTAATTCTATAGTTGCTGTGGTAATATAACAACTATAGTAATAAACAAATTACTTTACCCAATTATGTACAATCTTTTCTTCACCCATATAGAGTACTATATTATACACTAGTTTACTGTAGTAAAAACTTAAGTATACTACAGTATTTATTACAGTTTATCAGTTCACTATAGTTAATAGCTACTACAGTATGCTGTAGCATTCATTAACAAAGTGTTGTAAATAATACTATAATATATACAGTATACTACAGTTTACTATAGGCTAGTATGGTTCATGTTTGGGATTGCCCCACTGAATGCCAGTTCTTTAATGGTCTTAACCACTTCAGCACTCTGATCAGGGAGTAGAAGTCATCATATCTTTTCCACCTTTTATTTTGTGCAAGGTTTCACCATACACATATTATGCATTGGAGGTAGTTTCTGTAATAAATAAACAAACAGCAGTAAATAACTAAATATCAAACATAAATATCTACATACTGTTGTATAAAACTGCAAACTATAAATTAAACAATATAAACGCTCTTAAGGTGCGATTAGCAAAANTTTTATCCAAAGCGACTTACATTGCATTATACTATACATTTGTATCTGAGTATGTGCAATCCCTGGGATCGAACCCATGACCTTGGCATTGCTAGTGCCACGCTCTAACCACTGAGCTACAGGAAAGCATTGGAGGTAGTTTCTGTAATAAATAAACAAACAGCAGTAAATAACTAAATATCAAACATAAATATCTACATACCGTTGTATAAAACTGCAAACTATAAATTAAACAATATAAACGCTCTTAAGGTGCGATTAGCAAAATAACATTCAAGTAAACAGAATATATAAGAGCATATAAACAACTTGAGGTACATTAACACCGTCCTCATGGTTTTAAAGTATAACAAACATAAAATACAATATACAGAATCATAAACATACTTAAACGAGGTATGGTCATAGCAATATAATCCGCGATGCTAACGGCACTTTCACGTGTGTTGCACATGCCCAACAAATAATCACAAAGTTCGCAAAACACCTGCGGCTTAACATTAGAGATCGTCTCAGTAGTATAAACATCCAGTATGACAAACATTAAGTCAGAAAATAAACTTACTTTGTCAATAACTTTGTCCTGCAATCAAAGATGCTGCACTGGTGGAAAATGCATCATATACTGACAGCTCCGTATGTGTAACGGAATATGCGTCACTTACGCCAAAACTGTATTCACTATGAATTGCGTAATACGTCATTTTCATATGTTGAATAATTAATACAAACCCTTAACAGATTCAGAACACAGCAGCAGATAATACTGAAAAAACATAATATAAAGGATTCACAACAGCCGCCCCCACATTTGAGCAGCAAATGTGCAAGTTAAGAGAATTCTTTAAGAGTCTTTGTTGTTATCCTCAAGAGCAGGCAATGGAATAAGGCGAACAACTGGCCATGTGTACACTTTGCCTTTAACGATGACATCTGCTGTGCTCAAGGCCGGAACACACCAAGCCGACGGTCGGCCGTCGGGCAGTTTTTGTTCGTTGGCCGACTAAGTTTTCTCAGCGTGTTCCGCACCGTCGGCTGAAGTTGGTCCTCGTCGCCTTTTTTCCGGCCGATTCAAAATGTTGAATCGTAGCTCGTTAGTCCGTCGGGCCATCTGATCATTCTGATTGGCCGTTCAGCTACAGCCACCTGCTGGTACGGAAATGCATTTCATCTTGCACAGGCGCAGAATGACGTGCTACTTGGCCGTCGGTTGTCAAGTGTCGGTTTGGTGTGTCAGGGCAACTTTGGACACAGACGCTGCCGACGTGAGCCAACTCGCAGACTCGCTTTCGTCACCACTAGTTCGTCGGCGTTGGCTTGGTGTGTTCCGGCCTTCACACATCCATCATTACTGAACACGGTCTTAGTAACTTTACCAATAGGTCACTGAGCCCTAAGAAGTTGTGGATCAATTATCAAGAACACTGAGCCTTCTGTCAGAGTATCCGATGGTTTGTGCCATTTCTGGCGTGTCTGAAGCGTGGGTAAGTAGTTCCTTGTAAATTGAGTCCAAAATTGGTCCACCAGGAAAGCTCTGAGCTTAACATTCTCTCATAAGTACTAATTCTGCTTCACGATGGGTGTCTGCGGAATCATCCGTTACCGTCGGGTTGCCTCCACTAACTCTTTCCATGTGCTGAACTGAGTGGCATTGGGACAGGTATGATCTGGTTCCACAGTGGTTAGGCAGCAGATAGTAAGACTTTTCAGTTCAGGTAACTCTTCTGACCGTGGCTGATTAGGTCTCTTCGGCCAGTGGGCAGAACTCAGTTTTAGAAATGATGGTCCCTCACTCCGACTTACCTCTTGTGATATCGTCTGCCGGGTTTTGCTGTGTGTCTACATAATGCCAGGTGCTGTGCTCTGTCAACTCCTGTATTTCGGAGACTCGTGTTCCGACAAAGACTTTGAATCTAAAGGAGTCGGACTGAAGCCACTCCAGCACAGTTGTAGAATCTGTCCACAGAATTGTCTGTTGGATAGTGAGAGTTATCTCATCTTTCAAAGCTTTGCTAGCTGTGCTCCCGCTAATGCTGCACAGAGTTCCAAGGGAGGTATGGACTGTTGCCTCCTGGGCGCCACTCGCGATCTGGCCATCACAAAGGAAGTATAAACAACATCTCCTGTGTACTCTACTAAATAAGCCACAGCCCCATATGCTTGCTCAGAAGCGTCACAAAACACATGGAGGTCGTACTTCCGAGGTGCATCATAAGGAACTAATGAGTAACAGCGAGGAATTGTTATGGTGCTGAGACACTGCAACTCACTTTCCCATGTATTCCAAGCAGCACGAAGGTCGGGCAGCAAGTTTGGGTCATCCCAATCTCTTTTTTTAGACCATTGTTGTTGAATGAGCACTTTTGCTCGTGTGGTGAAAGGCACGATGAAGCCCAAGGGATCATACTGTGTTGCTAGCACCTGATAGGCCGTTCTCATTGTTAGTGTGGCATGTTCAATGGGATGATAGTGGTATCCTAGTGTATCAGCTGCACAATTCCACCTGAGGCCCAGAGTTGGCTCCATTGGATCAGTCCTGTTCTGCCCAAGCCACTGTTCTGCAACCAAGGACCTTGCTTCCGTGGGTAGATGTGATATTACTGATGGCTGGTTGCAAGCCCATTGTCTGAGGTCAAATCCACCGGATGGCCTCTGATGTGGTTGGAAAGCTTTCCAGATAATTGTCCACATAAAAACTCTGCTGCACTGTTTTCAGAGCACCTGGGTAACTGTCTTGGTTATTGCGAGCATGCTGTTGCACAGCAAAAATGGCACAACATGTCCTGCTGGTTGTGCCAAACGGCAAAACTTGTCATTCGTAAACATCTGGACAGTTCTCATAGTGCAAATTTCACCAGATGAAGCGGAGCAGAGGTCTGTCCTCAGGCAACAGGTGGACCTGATGGAACATTCCACAAATATCTGCACTTACAGCCACGTGATGTTGTCTGAATCTTAAGAGGACACCCAACAATGATATGCCAGGGCAGGCCCTGACAGAAGCTGATCATTCAGAGACAGACCTTGATACCTGAATGAGCAATTGAAGACCAGTCTTGGTTTATCATTGTGGCACACCAGGTGGTGGGGAATGTACCAGGCCTCCTCTGACTCTGTGACTTCTTCAGGTTGGAGCTTAGTAACATAGCCTGCCTTAATGAGCTTATTGATCTCACCAGAGTAGATGGCAGCTTTCTCTGGGTCTCCCTTAAGTTTCCTCTCTGTACTCCTCAGACTGGGCATGACTGATTGAATCGGGCTGATGAGTTTCGGAGCACCAGGTTTACGCAAGAGGGGGTGGCATAACGTTGAACTCCTTCCACCATAATCCTTTGCATTCTGCTTTCAAGAAGTTTAATTGCTTCTTGATCTTCCCTGGATCGAACCACATCAAGTTGCCATAACTTCCCAACATTACGATAGAGCAAGTCATTGGGGCAGGCAGTTGACATGAAAAGACACTGCTGTACTGAGTTGTGGCTTGGTGTGCTCTCCTCAGCCCCCAGCAGGGCCCACCCAAGGGCTGTGTGCACTGCAGCTGGACCACCTTTAGTTCCTTGAAAGACTGGCTTATCTGCTGTGATAAGATGGACATGGTCTGATCCTATCAGTACCAGTGGACACACATTGTGGAAGGACTGTAAAGGAAGCCCTCTGAGGTAAGCATACCATTTCTGAAGTCACTGCACAGGATATGATTGCTCTACTAAGTCCGGACCTAAAGCTGTGAAGGCCCCAAGTATCTGAAAGCGCCTCTTTGGTTCACTCTTTGGAGAGATTTCCAGGTTAATCTTGGACCCAGAAAGGTGAGTGATGTTAGATCGTACTGTGCATAGAGCTAGTGTTTCTGGTTCACCCTCCAACTGTAGCCTTTGGACGGCTATCGGCAAGATCATGGTGCGTTGTGCTCCATCGTCTAGTACCGCATAAGTCTCCACAGAATTGAACTTACTGTGTAACAGCACTGGTACCACTTTGAGAAGCACTCTGCAGGTCGCACTAGCTGGTGTGAGGTAAATGCGACTCTCTGGTGTACTTGAGCTGTTCGCTGGATCATCGCGTGCTATACGGTGAAGCACTTGAAGATGTATTCCACCACAGTCACTGCATGGCTTTTTGAGGTTGCACATCTCTGGTACATGTAATTGTGCACATCGCCAGCATCTCTTTCCATCAGATATCCACTTCTGTAGGTCAGCAACCGGCTGCTCTTTGAGGTTATCACAGCGGGTAATGTAGTGCTCTTTACTGTTGCAAAAGAGGCAGTGTACCTTGAATAGTTTCTTTTGCTTGGGTTCTTTGGGACGAGTAGAAAGCATAGTCTCAGCAGGGGATGCACCATGATAAACAACCAGACTTGGTCCCTTTGGTTTAGCTGAGGATTTCTCTTTACCAACACCTGGAAGTTTCTCGTGCTGGTAGCGCTGTACTAATCGAATAGACAGTCTCTGCTGTTGTGCTTTGACTTGCAGCCACCCAGCGAAGTCCTGCAGATTATAGGGGTTAAGATTTATGGAGTTGAGCTTTCCCTGCTGTTGAAGGAACTCGATGAAGCCATCCCGTAGATACTTTGGCAGCTTGCTAAGTAGGCAGTCTACATATGAGCAGCAATTAAGCTCCATCCCTCTGGGTCCCTCTACGGACAGCAGCATACTGACTAGGACAAGGGTGTCCAAACTCGGTCCTGGAGGGCCACTGTCCTGCAGAGATTATCTCCAACTTTCCTCAACACACCTGACTGGAAGTTTCTAGTATGCCTAGTAGACCTTGATTAGCTGGTCCAGGTGTGTTTAATTGAGGCTGGAGCTAAACTCTGCAGGATAGTGGCCCTCCAGGAGCATGATTGGACACCCCTGGACTAGGAGATGGACACGAAGAGCAAAGCTCTGAAAGCTGTGGCTATCATTGGGCTTGACATCTGGTGATGTGAGGATAGCTGCTATCTTACTTTGAGCCAGTTGATGTGGCTCACCATACTGCAGTTGAAGTGCTTGCATAACTACTGAATAAGGATAGGGATGATGCCGGCACGACTGCCCTATCATTTGAGCTTCAGGCAGTTAAAAGCCCTATTTGGACGTGGATTAGTTTTACATGGGGAGGTGGAGTAATGTAATTTTACCTCAGGAAGTCTATAAAATTAATGGCCAATTTGCACGGGACAAGACATCTCAGTAAAACAAGCAAAAGTGGGAGGGGTAACTCGATTTACGCATTGCCGTCACCTCCCTGTCGTCACGTGGGAATACGTTGCTTCTGGATACCATGTGCGCAAACACATATAATCTAAATATATAAACTATATATTACAGTTAGGTCCAGTCAAACGATTTATTAATTCAATTCTGATTGGATTATGATGGTAATAGGCACTTAGCTAAAGCTAAAATTTGTTTTCTGCCACTGACAAGTGCTTTCGATCTTCTTTTTGCTCTGAATGGTGGAAAATAGGCTACATGAGTTTTGCCACAGACTTGTCCCACCACCTACAACACAAATGAATGTTTCTTCAAGTGCTTCCATGCTTAAAAAACACATGGAAAACTACTTTTAAACAGGAAATGACAGAATTTTACTGTACATATTTACAGCAGGTCTATCCGAACGGGATTAGTATTACCTGAGGTAATTTTTCCGGACCTTTTTACAGAAGGTAAAAGTCCCCGTAATCTTTACTGTCATTGTCCGTAATGATTACCGAGATGGCACAATTCGAACGCGACTAAAATCACTGAGAAGGTCTGGTAATAATTACTTTACCCCACCTCCTCAGGTAAAACTAATCCCGTCCAAACAGGGCTTAAGATGTTCCAACAGTACATGGTATTTATATTTCTCTAATAACTCTGTGTAAGGCACAGTTGTCCAATGTCAGCTTCATATTAGCAAATTCCTTTTCACTGTCACTTGTGAAGTCTGGAATTTTAGGTTTAGGGGGGCTATACAATGTCCGTTGCGGTATACTGCCACCCGGTGGAGCTACAGTCTGGTCTGGTATCAGCTGTGGAGGAGCGACAACTGCTGCAGTGCTCACTGAAGGGACAAACCCAGGTATCACGGTTTGAGAGGATAATGCTGATGGCATCATCGTTTGGTAAGGAGGGACATAACTGAATGAGATTTTCACCGGCTGCATCTGCAAATGTGGTGTTGCAAGATAGCCATGAGGTGCTGTAGGATATTGATAGGCAGGTGCTGACGCAATCAGCTGCTGTGGCTGGAATGAATGTTCCGCATCATGAGTTACAGCTCGTTCTTGACTGAGCGGAAGCCTGGGAGAATGGGTGGGAACAGGCTGAAACAGTGGTTGTAGTGACAGATGTGATAGGGGAGATGCCACACTAGAAGAGATAGGGGAATACATTGAACCCGTAGTTTTTGGCTGATGTGGATGAATGGGAGTGAATCCAAGGCTGCGACTCACCAGCCCCCCTTTAAGAACAGCACCTGTTTTAATTGACTTTTCCTCATGTCTCACCGATGTGCATTCAGCCTGTTTTCCAGCATGTGACTCAGGGTCATATGAATGTGAGGGAGGAGGGCTTGATGAACTACAAGGTGCTGGAGATGATTGTGGCGATACAGCAACAGCCTTTACTGGTTCATTGTCCTTGTCTTCGTGCGTCCGTCTCTGGTTAGCGCCAGCCAAAGCGCGCACTCACATTTGAATTTGGCAGTTGATCACGTCATGCACTGAACGTTCTAATCACACTGGTGTGATCGTACGCTCCAGGGACCAGCCAAGACTGATCACACCGGTGTGATCGTATGCGTCAAAGGGTTAATGTGTTCCATCATCACGCTTCGGCGGTGCTTACGTTTCTTAAGATGATCTAATTCCCTGAGAAGACTGTCCATTTCAATGTTCTCCTCTTTCTCCCTCTCGCTCATAGACTCCATGAGTTTTGTCAATGAGTCCATACTCAATACATCTACTTGACTCGGACTGGGCGTGGTTCGATGTCCACCTTGGCTGGTGACTACATCTGCTTGACTAGTATACACTGCGACTGCTGCTCCTCTGTGCTCCTCTGACTCCCTCTGGACAGGACTGGAGGAAAGGGCAGGTCGGTGATGGAAGTCAAGGATGTAATCTTCAAAGCGATTGGGGGTCTGACATCGCCGTGAGGGTCTTGAGTATCAGTATGGGAAGCGGATGATGGTTTGCCATCTGATGACGTTCTGAAGCAGTCGAGACTCTGGCTTAAAGGACCATTTGTTGGGGATTGCCACACTGAATGCCAGTTCTTTAATGGTCTTAACCACTTCAGCACTCTGATCAGGGAGTAGAAGTCATCATATCTTCTCCACCTTTTATTTTGTGCAGGGTTTCACCATATACACATATTATGCATTGGAGGTAGTTTCTGTAATAAATAAATAAACAGCAATAAATAACTAAATATCAAACATAAATATCTACATACTGTTGTATAAAACTGCAAACTATAAATTAAACAATATAAACGCCCTTAAAGTGCGATCAGCAAAATAACAAGTAAACAGAATATATAAGAGCATATAAACAACTTGAGGTACATTAACAGCGTCCTCATGGTTTTAAAGTATAACAAACATAGAATACAATATACAGAATCATAAACATACTTAAACGAGGTATGGTCATAGCAATATAAACCGCGATGCTAACGGCACTTTCACGTACGTTTCACGTGACCAACAAATAATCATAAAGTTCGCAAAACACCCGCGGCTTAACATTAGAGATCGTCTCAGTAGTATAAACATCCAGTATGACAAACATAAAGTCAGGAAATAAACTTACTTTGTCAATAACTTTGTCCTGCAATCAAAGATGCTGCACGCGTGGAAAATGCATCATATACTGACAGCTCCGTATGTGTAACGGAATATGCGTCACTTACGCCAAAACTGTATTCACTATCAATTGCGTAATACGTCATTTTCATATGTTGAATAAACCCTTAACAGATTCAGAACACAGCAGCAGATAATGCTGGAAAAACATAATATAAAGAATTCACAACAGTTCAAAAACTCTATAGTATTTACTATAGTATTTTTTCACCATGTCACCATATGTCTTATTATTGTAATTCACTTTATTGATTAAATATAAGAATTTAACGCAAAAGATAATGCACACTTCTAGAAAAAAAGGCTTTATAAAATTAAAAATGGCCATAAAGGTGCAATAAAAATAACTTTTTTTGTTACAATTTTTTAATTTCTATCACTGCTGTGAACTGACCACGCAGAACATGAAGAATATCAAAAACTTTAGGATTTAAGCTGTGCAGGGCAGTCCTGCAGCGCAACACATTTATTTATTTATTGAAGGGGTGGGGCCTGGTTAATATTGTGAAATGTCATTACAATTTAAATAATGGTTTTCTATTTTAATATATTTTATATTTATTTCTGTAATGGAAAGCTGAATTTTCAGCATCATTACTCCAGTCTTCTGTGTCACATGATCCTTCAATGAATTGTCAACGTCGGAAACAATTGTGCTGCTTAAAGTTTTTCTGTGAAATTTTTACAGGACTGATTGATTGAATCCTGGAAGATTATTATTCAAAACATAGAATTTGTATCAATTGGACATATTGTTGAATAAAAGTTTTTTGTTTTTGTTTTTTTAAAAGAAAGGAAAATTAATAATAAAATAAGTTTATATGAGAGTATACCTTTACGCAAGACAAACTTCATTAAAGGATTCCTTTCGGAGACATTTATATCTTGTAGACTTTTTATACTTTTTATGTTACTTTTATACTTTTACAAAGACTGTAATAAAAATAAATGTTTAAAAATATCTAAATTACTATTATATATTAATATGTTTATATTTAATATGCACATGATTAATGTATGTTGAATACGTTTGCCAGGGAAAAGAAAGAAGCACTAAAAACTGCAAAAAAAAAGAAAAAAAAAAGATAGACGCAGATGTCACGTTATAAGTCAGACATAGATGTGACGTCCATTGAGAGAAGTGAATGAAGGGCCAGTAAATTGTGCATTTAAGGCGCGGACTCCATGCCATATGCATTCGCTCACACACTGCACTGAGCCGTACGAGTAGCCTGTTATGATACGTGTTAGCAAAAAAAAAAAAAAAAACTTCTCTGCTACACGTGAATGACGCGTAAAGGCTGATTTATACTTCTGCGTTGAGTGTACGCCATAGATACGGCGTTGGCTGTTTGTACCACGCGTAGCCTACGACGTAGCCTGATGTGCACCTCTTAAAAAATGTAACAACACGTCAATTCTATGCGGACCACAAGCACTGTGATTGGTCTGCTAGAACCCCTCCCATGGGTCAAAAAACTGGCATGGAGCAATAGGAGAAGAGCGAGCGTTTTCAACTTCCATAGGAATGAAAAACGCTCCGTTTCAGGGGGCACATGCAGTCAAACTGCAACAAAAGTCGTTACCTATTTGCCGCCTCTCTGCCGTTTCTATTTGTAAGCTTCTCTGACAACGTACATGACAAGCTGCTTCTTCTTCGGCTTTTGCCTTGATACTCAACATTACCGCGGACACTGCCTAATAGTGGTCTGCATGCACGTCGACGCGGACAACGACGCAGAAGTATATATGAAAACAGCCTACAGCGCAGAGGCTCCGGCGTAGGTCCGACGCAGAAGTATAAATCAGCCTTAACGCCTAAGTAGACGCGCACTGCCACACGTGATTTACGTGACGTCTGCGTGACGTCTGCGTGTCCAGGTTCTACGTCACGTCTGCGCCTCGTCTGCACCTTAAATTGAATGGAATAAATAGCAGAATAAAAAAAAATAAGACGCTGAGTGAGATGTTAACTGAGACGAGTGTAGCAAACTGTAAAGTGTAGCATGTAGCAAAGTCATATTAAAGAGCCATTCGGAACGCCATATAAACCACACCTCATAGAGCGAGCGATACTCATCAGCGGTCTCGCGAGAGCGCATTTTTGCATGCGGATACTGTTCTGCGTGCTAGCGGTGCAGAAATGCTCCCTCGCGAGGATGGTTTTCTACGCGCGGATACTGTTCTGTGCACTTATGGGGCGATTACCCGGACAGAGATTAAGCCTAGTCCTAGAATAAAATGGCCCTTTAAACCAGATTAACAGAAATCTGTTTTCTCTGACATGGTTTAAAATAGTCCTAGACTTAGTCTAGTCCAGAGTTTAATAAATTGATTTCCTGGAGGAAGACTAGAGCTACTCCAGGACTAAATGAGGCTTAAATTAAACCCAGGAGGCAGGTTTGACTTCAGATTAACATTGTTCCAAAGAAGACACATGTATTATGTATTACTTGGATATATATCGATATTGATATACACTGTATATATATATATATATAGAGATGCTGTTTGCTTTATTTAAGCAATTTATTTTGATTTAACACCATTGACTTGAAATGGTTACTAAAATGTTTTCATTTTGAAATAACATGTTTCAGTCAAGTAACCCAATCAAACAGGACTTTCACTTCCCATCATGCTTTGCACCAGGCTGAATTGGGAGAGTAAATTTTGAAAAAGTGTTATTTTATGCATTTTTTAGAAAGATGTAAATATGAAGAGACTTCTTACTGTTTAATGTTCTATTATGTAAAAGTTTTTGTTATGTTACTGTTTTTGGAGATTACCGTTGTGGTGAAGTGTTGAGCTTGTGCTTGGGTTGAGGACCTGCTAACAAAACTTAGCCTTTTAAATAGTGAAGCAAACACTATAATAGTGCTTTGGATCAAACCAGCCCATTTTTACCAAATAAATATCTATCAAACCAAACCACTTCTAGACTGCCAACACCGATTATCACGAGTAAATAGTTATGTTTAGTTTGTTGCTCTGTAAAGGACAAAACAAAAGCATTAATAATCATATATATCTATATATATATATATAGAATTCATCTATTTAAATAGAATTCATTACAAACAGATTTCCAGGCATTTCTTTTTTTTCCCCTACAGCTGATGTATTTTGCTTGCTTTAAAAGAACTGTCTCTTGTTTAGTAAAGTTTTTTATTATTATTGCAGTCTTCTTCTGCTGCCATTAT
The DNA here is from genome assembly GCA_003731715.1 of Anabarilius grahami. Taxonomy (NCBI): domain Eukaryota; kingdom Metazoa; phylum Chordata; class Actinopteri; order Cypriniformes; family Xenocyprididae; genus Anabarilius; species Anabarilius grahami. The sequence continues at coordinate 7,950,443 of RJVU01027559.1, read as the reverse complement.
TTATTTTTTTTTGGATTTGCTTCTCAGTTCCATTCAATTTTAAGCTTTTCTTGGTTCATTCCATGTTTTCTAGGCAACCTCTCTCATGCTAATTCAGATTATCACAGTTGGTTTTAAATGAATCTAGTTTATTTTTAATTCAGAACTCCATAGTCCAGGTTTTAGTAATCTGTACTTAATCTGTGTTTCAGGAGCCATTTTTTAAGCCACGATTAACTATTCTAGATTAAGGCCTATCCTGGCTTAATTTAAACCCTGTTCAGGAAACCGCCCCATAATCATGTGCGTGAGATTTGAGACTATTTAACCGCCATAGAATCCTCACACAATCACAAAAAATAGCTTACTTCTACGTTGCAAGATAAGGTCGATAACTTACCTGCACTGACGACTGTCAGGCATGACAGCAGACACGCAAGCATGAGCATTCTCTAAATGAATGAATCCAGGCGTTATGGATCTCTGTAAAAAATTCTGTCCCTTCTTAACACGATCACAAGTCGATGCAAAATCGGTCTTCAGACACACAGGTGATGTGTTGCCTACTTAACATTCTTTGGTCGTGATCGTCTACTGTAACTTAGCTGGCATTAAAAGTTAAAAGATAGACAGTGGCATTTTCTTCCTCCTGTGTTACGATGTATTTTGCCTGGTCCTCTTTCGTTTTCTCTTGTTCTTTTTTACTTTCACTTCTGTGTGGATAGAGTTGTGTCATATAACTCATGTCGGTTGAGCTTGGGACGGAGTGTTGGTGAAGCACAACGCATTGTTATTGACAAGCTACTGGAGATGGAGAATGCGGACATTGTACTGTAGTAGCCTATACTAGATAGTTTTATTTATTTTATTTTTTTATCAAAACAAGATCGAGATAAACTTAACTGTTAATGTAGGAGAATCCACAGCAGATTTAAGTATGGGAACATTGTGTGGCAGAATACCTGCCATAAACATCTTTCCATGCATCAAAATGCAATGTCATTCTCTGAAGAAATATAAAAATTTTAAATGTAATGGTATGTATAGTACAGAATAGTAGAATAATAAAACACAGATCACCTTGGATCAACGAGAAAAAGCAGGAGATAATATTCTTAAAAAATATTAAGATTTCAGGCCAAACAGGTGCATTTTTATGTTCCATACTGTACAGTATCTGTTATCATTGTGTACCTACTTAGATTACAAGTCAAGTCACCTTTATTTTAAACAACACTTGAAATAATACAATACAGATTGTTTCAAAGAAGCTTTAAAGAGATAAACAGGAAAATAATGATTCAATAATGCAAACAGAATTAAATTCTGCTGTTGTAAAGGAGCTCTAAAAAGACAATATTAAACCATCATTATTAGGGGCCAAGCCCCAAAGGGGCTAAGCCCCTATTGTATCCGTTAGTTTTCTTCTTCTTCTTCCTCCCCAATGGGAGTTTATGGCAGCCCTATCAACGGAACATGATGAAATTTGGCACAATTTTAGAGATGCTCATGAATAGTGATCGGACCAAATCCGGAGTCTCTAGAACCAACTCTATAGCACCACCACCAGTTTAAAAATTCACTCTTCTAAAGGTTATCACTTTTGAACCATTTGCTCTAGAAAAATAAAACTACATCTGATTCGTCTTTCATGCTGATGCTATTCAACATCTTACAATAAGTCTCCGCCCAATACAGTAGCGGCCATTTTGAAAAGTACAATATTCAGGTTTTTCACTACTGCTCCTTCAAACTGTCCTATTTTGTCTAAACTTCGATCAGTTGATCTTTGGACTGAGCTGCACAGAAATGACTGCACAGATTTTTTTTATTAATTTTTGTTCAAAAGTTATGATGTCACGAAGTTAATGAGGTCGACCCGAAATTGATTTAGAGCCTGTATCTCAGCCAAACTTTGAGCAATCAAAAACAAAAATTGGTACGCTTCATCAAAACTATGATCAGTGGGTCCATGCCAAATTTGAGAACAGCGCCACCTACAGGTCTTGAGATCTGAAAAATGGCTATTTTGGCCAATAACTTTTGAACAGTTTGTCAGAAAATCAAGATCTTGGTGTCTATGAATTCCTTGGTGAAGGATTTCATGCCAAATAAGAGGATACCGATTTTGTCAATATCGGATGAACCAGGTGTCAGCCATGTTGAATTTTGTCATAAATTGCAATATCTTTTAAACTATTTGATTTATCTTCACAAAAATTGGTATGTATCATCATTAGAATATCCTGAAGGTACCTGAGAAGTTTGACCACAGCGCCTCTTAGCGTTCCAGAGATATAACGATTTTTCCAAAAATGCTTATAACTTTTGAAAACATTGTCCAAAATTTGTATGCTTTATGTCAGTGGTCCCCAACCACATTCCTGGAGGCCCACCAACACTGCACATTTTGCATGTCTTTTTTGTCTGACACACCCATTTTAGATCTTTGAGTCACTACTAATGAGCTGATAACCCTAATCAGGTGTGTTTAATTGAGGAGACATTCAAAATGTGCAGTGTTGGTGGGCCTCCAGGAATGTGGTTGGGAAACACTGCTTTATGTCATTTTATTCCCTGGCTAATGCCAATTCCTACAATGTGTCATTTGTCATTTTCCTTAAATTCACCTGTCTGCCATATTGAAGTAACTGAAAAACTGTTTTTTCGCTATTTTGTCAAACTTTGTCCAAAATCGGCTCAGATGATCTTTGGACTGAGCCGCACAGAAATGACTGCACTAATTTTTGATATATGCTACCTTCCCGAGATATTCATCTCCGAATGTGACCTTGCTTGTGTTTGTTGTCTTATGCTAGTTAGCTTAGCATGCTAATCAGGTGCATTTCTTTCTAATGTGGCTCTTCACCTATCAGGTTAATCATAAGCTTCATTAGCATGAAGTTAGCTTAGCAAGCTAATATGGTTAACATGTTAAAGGGGTGATGAACTGAGAAATCAAATTTTCCTTTTGCTTTTGACATATAAGAGGTCATCATACTTTAAGAATATCCTGTAAGTTTTAGAGCTGAAAACTTCCTTGTTAGTCCAATAAAAGCTTTTATTGACACCAGATCCAGCAAACGACAGGATTTTCAAAGTGGATCTATGGCATCAAAGGGCAGCAAGCATTGCCTCAGCAGAAGAAGATCAACGCCTACTTCATCACTGCCTGTTTAGCCCCGCCCACCGATTCGCACATGACATGCAATAGAATAGGTAGCCTAAGTAACATAGGCCTGCGTGGTGCTAAAACGGATCGAGCTACCAAGCAATAAACATGCCGTTGAGGATTACAAAATATTGTGCAGTGCCTGGACTCAACAGTAATGCAACAACATGTAAGTAACTGTGTTAATTGTAATATCTGGTCTGATATGATATGATTCATGTACTGTCAGATAATCTTTGTCTGTGTGTCAGTAAATCAAACCCGTGACTAAACGTCAACTTGAGTTGTTTCTCTTAGTAGGATGAAAATAATCTGTTATTTAACGGTGATTAAATTATATAAAGAAAGCAATCAAAGAAAGCTCCCTTTGCAATCGTTGGAGCAGCGCGCGCTGAAGCTGTCAATCAAACAGCGCGAGTTTATCAGTGACTGACACATGCAAAACTCCTGTTTTATTCAACTGATGTCTTAGTTATATCGCGTTTGCTCTGTTAGTGAAGATGAAGACCCGAAGAAGATGAAGCATTTGTTAGAGTGCAGAAATTGAGTTGCAATGACGAGATCACTTCTTTCATGCGCTCAACATGTGTGTGATTGGCTACAATGTTCATCGCTGCAACCTTATATGCCACAATCTAAATATAATGCCATAGATCTAAATGCAATGCAACATTTTTCACGATTAGTTAACCTTGAGAGCTGTAATAGTAAAAACGCGCTAAAAGAGAGAGTAATACTTGGCTATTTCAAATGGAAAGATGTTAGCCAATCACAGCAGTGGGCGTTTACACTGAAGTCTTACAGCAGACACGCCCCTTAAAACAGAGCGTTCAAACCAGGGGGCTAAAATCAGGGTAGTAAAAAAAATGCATTTTATTTATAAATGACAATTTTGGATGTAAAAGCATACTAACATTATAAGTGCACCCCAGGAAACATTATAAAACAATTAAACAACGCAGTTCATGAGCCCTTTAAATAATGTTATTTTTTTTTGTTCATTCTCACACTAAAACTCTCTTCAGCAGCTTGGTGAACATGCATCCTCAAGTAGCTCAATGCGTAAAGCCAGATACATGAGAAGCACCTTACCCTAAGGTTGTGAGTTTGAATCCAGGGTGGAGCAGTTTTATGAAATTGTGTGTTTTGATTCCTTTATTGCCTCTTGGATTAGAAATAAATATTTTTTTATTCATGCTGTGTTCATTTTCATTTAATCTTCTGTACATACTGAGTTCATACTGTACATGCTGTTTTTCATATTCGTTCAATTTCTGCTCCGCATTGCGCCACAGCATGAGCTGCAGAATGATCTAAACTAAAGTTATTAAATATAACATTCAGTGCATTTTTATAAAAATTCTTCATTTTGAGTTCAGTTTCACATGAACTACTGAACTTCGGCATTTGTACGAATGTTCACCTGCCCGGTGGTGCAAGGAGATGAGTAACAGACACCTGACCACAGAGGTTGTGGGTTTGAATCCTGTGTGGGGCAACTTGTGTGTAATGAGTCATTTTGATTCCTTTATTATCCAAATAAGCATTGTACTAATCTTTATTCCTCATGGATTAGACAAAAGTGTTTTTTGTTCATTCTGTGTTCATTCTCATCAGAACTTCTGTTCATTTTGAGTTCATTCCCACCTGTGCTTCTGAACCAGCTGTTTTCCATGTACGTTCAATTTCTGCTGTTTTTGCTCTTCCTGCTTCGCATTGCGCTACAGCCCCTTCTAGGGGTTGGCCCCGTATCGCTGCTTGCAGCTATATTTCAGTTCATTAAATCAGTTTAGTGTTGATTCACTTAGGTTCAATAACTATGTAAAGTACATAAATTATGAAATGAGTTCAATTCAGCTATAAAGCAGCTCTGCAGAAAACAGTGATGCCATCTTAGCTAAGTTGAGTTCTCATCCCATAGTGTCAGTGCAGTCAGTAATATCAGTAATATTGTTGAATATTAAGTGTCCCCAAATAAGCAAGCCAGAGGTGACAGTGTCAAGGAAAGCAAACTCCTTCAGGTGACAGAAATAGAGAGGAAAAAGAAAATCTTGGGAGAAGCCAGACTCAGTCAGGGGGCTAGTTCTCCTCTGGCAAGCGAACGCAAACGGTTGAAAATATTAAATCCAGTTCTTTCTGCTTGAAGATCGGATTCATCATGCTGGTGTGTAGACCAAGCTGGTCAATAAACTTTTAGTTTCCTTTCTGGTAAATTGACATAAGAACATGTGTCAGTTTTAACCTGGTGTGACATTGATGGGCGGAGCTACTGTAAATTTGCACTTAGTAATACCAAAGACTATAGAATAACACAAGACGTGTCACTCGTATTGTTTTGAATGGGAGGAAGTGTAACGCGCAATATGGCGGAATAAGTCCCACCTTCTAAATAAGAGCCAATCGCCGACTGGTAAAGTCATCGCGTCACTGCAGCGGCCGTTAGAATCACTGGTTTCTATAGAAACAGTCAGACGCGTGCCTCCAAAGAGATGCGCATTTAGGTCTGCGCATGCGCATTAGCTTGATCCAGCCTGAAAAATACAGTTTTTTTGTCATGATTCGAGCGTTTAGAAACTAAATTTATGAGCCGGTTGTTGTTAGATTTCATTGGTGATTTCAAATATGAAATTTAATCGTAAGGTTGGCGAACAGTTTTGGAGAATTTGATGTTTCCCCATTCAAAGAGATTGCATGATGCCCAGGATGCCCGAGAGGCGTTTCAAAGATGGCCGCCGAGTGAAATGACTTGTCTTAAAGGGACTTTGGTAATACCCAGGTGAAAAAAAAGTATACTTGAGTGCATAAAAAAAATACTTAAATACAAGCAAGTACATTTGTAGTACATTCTTTATTTTGGTGCTAAATAAAAGTGTCAAAGTTATACATTATAAACTATCAACTGTGCTATTTTGAGACACCATGAATTTGAACTAAAATGTGCTTTTAACATACTATCACTGTATAAAATTTTTTTTAATTTAGTTACCACTTGTAGTACACTTGAACCCATCTTTCATACACCTTTAAATGTACTCATCAGACATATGAAATACACTTATGAATTATTTAAAATATAAGAATAATATATGATAAATATATACAAAATGTATTCATAATGTTGTAGGCAATAACTCATAAATACATTTTGTATATATTCATTATATATTAATCTTATATTTAAAATACATCATAAGTCTATTTTAAAGGTGTTAAGTAACTAAATAAAAAAAAATTAATACAGAGATAGTGTGTTAAAAGTACATTTTAGTTCAAATTCACGGTGTCTCAAAATAGCACAGTTGAGTACACTTAGATATTCTTAAGATTATCTTAAGAAGTAAAGAAAAGCTTTTAGTATATTAAGTACAAAATAAGTGCATGGAAATAGAGCACTTTAAGTACATTATGGAAGTGTACTAAGTGTACTAAAATAAAGTGTATTTTACTGCACTTTTTTTTCAACTGGGTAGACACTCCGACACTTTCCGTTTGCATTAAGATTATTTTTATTAACAAACTGGCAGATATTGATAATTTTACTTAAGTAAAATGCACTTAATTTAGATCCCCCCAGGAAACAAGACTAAATATCTTATATCATTTTCGTATATAGAAAATCCATCTTGATTTAAGAATTTTTAGATATTTGTACTTGAAATAGGATGAAAAATACTCAGTACGAAAAGCATTTTTGCAGTGTGAATGAATGAGTTAACTATTTAAACATCACTTGCACTTTAAAAAGGGGGAGGAGACCGAAAAAAACTCTAGGTTTACCAAAGAAAACCTGCTCCCGACCAGGTTAGGATCACAGAGTAAGTTACCATGGTAACTGACTCTGAGTAGAAGTTACCTCTCTTTCAGAAATGGGCTTGACTTACCCTGCTTTCTCAGGTTTGACATACCTTCCATTCTGAAACAGAAAACCCAGAGTTTCCCTCATTTCAGGGTTAACATACTCAGAGTTTTCACTTAACCTTCTTTCTGAAACGGGCCCCTGGATTATCATCATTCAACAGATCACATCCAGCAAGTCTCTGATAAACACCTTCAAATAAAGGAAAAAAATGTTTTATTAGTCCTCACTGACACACAATATAAAATTAATTGAACTGAAAATATATGAATATAATGGACTTTATGATTACTCTCTTACTGTCTTACATCAAAAGCTTTAATAAAATAATAAAAATGCATCTGTTATTGCATCTATCTGTTATTAAAATATTTATGTGTCAATACCGAAGTAGGCTATAGTTCTCACCATCTGTGTGATTTAAGTGTTTCTTAACATAAAAGTCTAGAATCATAGATTCATGCCATCATAGATGTCTTGAAAGACAACACCAGCATCACTTTGCTTTTTATCATAGTACTGTGAATCACTGTTAGAGCGCTATACAGCTTTCCATGTGGTTGAGTCATAATACACTATTTGCAGATCATCCAACATCAACACCACACTGAACTCAGAAAATGGTGTTTGTCCAATATGTTGTCAAAGCCATTTGACTATACATTACAGACTTATCTTCCTCTGGCATTATAACTAAATATACATATGATAAATATTGCATCACGTACTTATAAATTGTACCGTTAATCAGATAAGTATGGAGTTGGAGTTATCATAAATAGATTGAGATCTACAAATAAATGTAAAGAGATTCACAAAAAGTAATCAAATTCACAAATAAATAGAATAAGATCCACAAATGAATGTAAAGATATTCACAAAAATTAATAAAATTCTCAAAGAAATAAAATGAGATTTGTAAATAATAAAAAATGACATGTTGACTGGCATTTATTTGTGAATCTTTTCTTGTGCATTTGTAGTGACGAGAATACATTTTGTGCGCAAAAACAAAACTATTTTATTGAATAAAGTCATTATTTTTTTGTTTTTGTGCACAAAATGTAATTTCGTCGCTTGACTATTTTAACCATGTTTAACCAACTACCTTTCTAGACGTCAAATGGTGCAGTGACATTGCTGCCTATGTGTGGATCAGATACCCTTGGATTTCGCATCAGATGCGCATCGAGGGCGCATAGCGGCTGCAAAGGGGGCGACTGCGATCACCCTTCTGAAACCTAAAACGATGAATGGGACACCCTACAATGGCACACGGCAGCCATTGTAAGTCCACAAGACCGAAAGTGCATAGAAGTGTGCCATTTGGGATTCAGCCCGACTCTGACGATGTCCAAATAACTTTCGCCGACCCAATGGGCTTGATCACAACAGGAGGTATCCTCAAGATATAATGCACAGCACATAACGTAGTGGAAATGAGCAGATTCACATTTTCTTTAGTCGAATATTCGGAAAAGAGCACACAAAATGCAAGACATTTTGAATGGAAACCCAGAGACTAATTTGTGGGTGAAAAACAGCTTGCATCGACAGGTTGCTATCTAAGTTATAATATTATTAATGCTGAAAATCATAATATAGCAAAAAAAACAATATGTGTCTAAACCTGTGTTTTCGTACCATCTGTTCAAAATAACAAAATCATCACTTTACAGACAAAACTTGGTAAAAACATGTTTAATTTCTGGGAATGACAGCAGTGTGTCAGGAATGAGTCAGGAATGTCTTGCACATAATAGAGCGAGACCAGACAACTTTATGTGGGTAAGTATGGGTATATATGTGCAGATCCCAAGTGATTGGTGACAGGTGTGGAGAATCTTTACTCTGGTAAGTGTAAACGAGTGGGCGGAGTTGCAGGATCTGAAGCTGAGGGAATGGCTGAAGCCATGACAGCAGTCACATGGTGCACATGTTTTTCAACAGTTCTTCAAAAGTTAATTTCTTCACAGTGTTGTATGTGATCTAGGTATGGACCCGAAACTAGAAAAGAGGCTAAATGAGACGAAAGGGGCTGGAAGTCCAGTTCCATAATACGTAATAATAGGCCCACAGGGGCAGTAACGCAAAGTTAAAAAAGAAAATTAATTTGAAAAATTATTTCTAATTCCAAATTAAATTAAATTAAATGTGTCACTTTGTATGCAAGTAAAGGATGACACCTAAAAAGATTTAGGACCATAGACATAGACAATCCTCTCATTTTCCAACACTGACATTGAATTTACACTGACAATCCATGAATTTATAATGGTTAAATTTGATTTATGTGGATCTCTGAGTGTTCAATTTCCAGATGACACCAGATGACTTCTGGGCCAGCTACTTTGACATACTAAATGAAAGCAACTGGACTGTGCAACAAGTGAGAGCAAGAAACACAAGGACTTGGCTGCAGAGAGAAGAAGAGGCATTGGTCAACTTCCTCTTTTATCCCCCTGAAAGAGGAAGTTGAAAACTTCTGAAGGGATGGTATTTACAAAGACTGAGTCAATGCGGAAATGACCAAGAGATCCAAGATTCAAGATTCAAGAATTTTTATTTGTCACATGCACAATTATATAGAGCATATATAACCAGCAGTGAAATGAGAGTCAGGTCCGCTCCATGGACAGTGCAATTATTAAAGAATACAACACAGATGAAAATATACATAACTATAGCTATGAAATAATTAAATAAAAGTAAACAATAAAAATATAAGAATAAAATATAAAAAAAAAGATGTATAGAGAGAACATGCTGTTATCATGCAAATGGCCACCTCTGTGTCTGGCTTGATCTAAAGTCAGACTGAGTAGAGGCAGAGAAACAACAGCATCCAGAGTCAAACCACTTCCACACCATGACACCAGGCCCTTGAATGCCATCACAGACTGATAGACCAAATGCATCAGATGAGGAGGGAAACACTCAAACAGCAGCCCGACCAGTTAAACTGATTGCTGATCTGCTGTCTTTCAGTAGACATCAGTCTAGCCATAAGCATTAAAAAAAATAAAAAAAAAATAAAAAGCTAACTAAAACTGGGACTGGACTGGACTAGTGAGGGGTTATTGAATAACTAACTAAGGTCAAATGCATAATTAGATCACTGATGATGTTGTCCAATGTAGAAAGACATTTTAGACTTGTCTCTTAAGACAGAGCCGATGAGCCTGTATGATACTGAGCTCTCTATCTGGGGAAAAAAGGGACATAATATGTTCAAGAAAAATGTGGATGATAAAGTTATGGTGCTGGTCACTCCATCTTGGTCCATAGTTCATTTTATTGACCTAGATCTAAGGTAGTAATTTAAAAACTTACAAATTTATGATAACACAAAGGCTGTCATTACCAGGTATTAAGTGATGTTAATACTGTATTGTTGGTCATGAATTCAAAATAATGGTGAGATCTAATGTCAATTCAAAGAGCAGTTTATGATGAAAGATTAAATTAACAGATGAATGACAAATTATCTTTGAGAAATTAAAATTAGTTCTTTCACACTGCGATATGTCCCATACATAGTAGATAATTTGATTTATTAGATATTGGAACTGTGGTGTTTAACGCAACTCGTGCCAACTAATATTCATCAGCTGTATTATTGGAAACATTCACTGTCGAATGGATAATGCCACATGACCTATGTTCAAGTAGTTCATGTCAATTAGAATTGTGTTACTAATTTAGAATTGGTGGTATTTGCACCTTGATATTTAGGTTAATTGTGTATAAAATTAAAGAAATATTGATAAGTCAATTAGAAGGAATAGGTGAAACACCTCAACTTTATACTGGTGGACAAATGAGATATAAAAGGATATATGATTACACCAGCAACTCTTTTTACTATTTTATTTTTCAGATGCGTATGGTTTTGACCATTGAGCAAGGGGGGAAGTGAAAATCAAAGCCGGTATTTTTTTATTATTTTTTTCAAGCCAAATGCAACATTTGTGTCGAAAACAATGTCAGAAAGGGTGTGTACAAAGATTTGAATGGTCAACCAATGGCAATACCAAATGATTTTATGTTAGAGATTAAGTAAAATCAGGCTTTGAGTATATTGTATGGATAACGTGATAAAAATGCAGAATGAATGAATGACATTTATTGTGATCAACAGAAGTTCATCAACCACACTGAAGATGCATTGAGAGCTTTGGAAGAACAGTTGGGGACCCATAAGCAAAATGACATGGCAAAACAGACAAACCTTAAATTGGTTATTCGAGGTGAAAGAATGTGTTGTGTAATATTTGAAGCTAACTGTTGTACTTATGTTCCAAATACTACAACTCCTGATGGGTCATTCACAGAGGCTATGAAGAAACTGAATAAAAAGGGAAGAAGTCACTGAAAATGTATAAGATAAGCATATTGGGAACTAGTTTGACAAAATATTTGGATCATGGGGTAAATGGCTTACTGAAGTGTGAATAATAATAGTAGTTGTTGTTTTTGTGCTGTTGTTCTGCCTTTTCTTTAGATCAATGATGGCCAGTGCAGCAGCTGATCAGATGATCAATGTGTGTGTGGAGATCTGGAGTTGATGCACCAATATGTAACCAATGGGTCCTGGACTGGATGAACTGGATGAGATTGAGTAAATCCCCTTAAGCAAAAAGTGGTATAGAAGGGGTGCCTTTCATTTTTACTTTTTATTTTCAGAACTTTGTATTGTACTTTTGATAGTAAGGTAGTCAGCATATCTACACTCTAAAAAATGCTGGGTTAAAAAAACCCAAGCTGGGTAAAATATGGACAAACCCAGCAGTTTGGGTTAAAAGGCACCTATTATGCCCTCTTTCACATGATGTAATATAAGTCTCTGGTCTGGTCAAGTTTCAGCTTAAAATACCCCACAAATTTGCCCCTATTTGGGGGTGAGCAAAAACACGCCTTTTACTATATTACTATATTGCTGGCTAAAAAAGAAATCCAAAATTGGTTGAAAAAAATGGCTGGGGAAAACAACCCAATCCCTGGTTTTGTCCATATTTAACCCAGCAGTTTTTAGAGTGTACTGTATTTTTCTTTTCTTCTAAAATTAGGTAGTACTTAGAATTTGGGGAGTGTAGGCAGGAAGTTAGAGGGTGTTATGTTTATTATTTTGGCATAAACCCCTTCTTAAGTTTTTTTATCCTTCCTGAAGTTCTATATCCTTTTCTGAAATTATATATCACTTTTTGAAGTCATATATCTTTTTGAAATCACATATCCTTTTGAAAAAAGAAAACGAAAAACTGATTTAGTATGAATTATGATTTTGATGAATGAGAGAGGACGATGAGGGTCAGAAGCAGGTCATTGCCTGTGTTACGAAGTAAGCAACCAAATTGAAGGGTTGTATTCTACATAAACCTGACAACCATGAGAAAGGCTAAGACACTCCATGCACATGCTTTAACACAACTCATTGATTTGTTTTTGATTTGCTACATCTTGCCTATGATAAAGGGTTAAACATCATTTGGCAGGTTGCCACTATCAGAGAGATAATAACGAAGACTTAATTGTGTGAAACTGAAGGTGAATGTTATCAGACAGTTAAGTCACATGGTTATTGTGAAATAACAGATAAGAAAAGTTATAAGAATTGCGCCCTGGCCAGAGACAAACTCAGACTTCATGCAGGCATCTTGGCTTTGTTGCTTTAAAGTCTTATTTTGACTTCTGGAACTCCTCTTGAGCTTCATTTGCAAGGAAGAAATGTTTTTTCTCCACTACATATGTTGGGTCAAAGTAAATCCATTAAGTTAAGTTACATAAAACTTATTGAAGTTGGAAATAGTCCTACCTCATTAATGAAGTGAAATTAGTGAAGTGAAATAGGCCTATACCTCATTAGAGCAACAAATGCTCATTGTCACTGGTTATTTATTTGTAGGCTATCATTTTTCTTCATTTATTTCTTTGGATGTTAAAAAAGAAAACAGCAGGTTAGGGTTGTGATGTTTTCCATATAGCCTATGACATTCATAGGCAACATTGTCATCTAGAAATCTGCATAATAATAAGAAAATAATGTAAAAAAAAGAAAAAAGAAAAAAAAGAAAAAATGAAAGAGAGTCACATGAGGAACAACACCTTAAATGGCAGTTAATAGACAATAGACTATAACGATCAAAAACATTGTAGAAGTAGCCTACACAACACCTATTGTTCGGAAGACTTCGATTTGGGATCGTGTTAAGAAGGGGCCCGCGAGTGTTCGAGATTATCAGAGATTATCTATAAAGCCTGGATTCATTAATTTAGAGAATGCTCAAGCTTGCGTATCTGTTGTCAAGCTTGACAGTCGTCAGTGCAGGTAAGCTTAATTAATGCTTTTCTATCTACCTTATTTTGCAACGCGGAAGATATATTCTGTGATTGTGTAAGGATTCTGATTCATTAGCCTATAAGAAGAACAACTGTGCATCAAACGGTAAAATTAGGCTATTTGTGCTGCAAACAAACCAGTGTGTTCATACTACGGCAATAGCCTACATATAATAAGGTAAGAAATAGGCCTACCAGTTTGCAATATCAAACAGCTGTTTTGTACAGCTAAAACTAACTGGAAGCGGATGACACCATATAATTTACAATGGCTGCGCCCGATCTTAAAAATAAGGTGGATACTTTTTATTTCATAAAAACAAAAAAAACTGGTAACGCTTTAGATTACAGCCCGGAAAGTACTGCATAATTACAGTTAATTTACAGCGTAACTTTCGATAATTATATTTTACCTATAAAGTTAGTATGTGTAAGTATAGGGGAACAATATGTAAAATCTTGGGAATAAAGGGGTAACAACCAGGAAAATAACAAATTATTTATACTGTAAGTATTTTAGAACTAAGGGGTACTTACACTGTTATGATAGACAACAATCTTACATTTGGGAGCAATTTAGCAAGAAAATGCACTGATTAAGTTGTTTCAAGGCAAGTAGAAAGAAATATTGCAATCTTTTTTAATACATGGGGAAATATGATTTTGTTTCATGTAGTTACAGGGTAAGTATGACATTACGGGCCGTAAATCAAAGTGGAGCTTGTTACACTCTTATTTCATGTAGTTACAGGGTAAATATGACATTACGGGCCGTAAATCAAAGTGGAGCTTGTTACACTCTTATTTCATGTAGTTACAGGGTAAATATGACATTACGGGCCGTAAATTAAAGTGGAGCTTGTTACACTCTTATTTCATGTAGGGTAAGTAATTAATAAAATGCAAACAATCTGATATCACTGGCTCCGAAACCTTTATTTGAAAAACAGCTTTATTAAAAACAGGTCTACAACACTTATTATTCATTTATAATTTTTTTTAAATCAACTTTTAATTTCAAATTCTAAAGTCCTGACAGAAAGTAACAAGTTTTTCCGTTTTTGATTGTTGTTGTTGTCTCGCTTGGCTTCCTCCTCTTGTTTCTCAACTGATGAATCTTAAGAAGGAACACCCCGAAATTTTCTCATGGTTTAGGCAATTCATCTTTTCGCTTCTGACCAACTGTCATCAGCGCCTGCATGAAAGTCGACTTTGCGCTCAAGGAAGCACATTGTAATGAGCAACGTGAAGCTTTCATGACGTTTTCGCGGGAGATTCATGTGAAACTCGTGCGAGAACTGCCGTCTCTGTTATTCTGTCTCGTTTGTTTCTCATTATCATTATCTGTTATTCTGTGTATTTTGTTGTGAGCATTAATACAAAATTATCGTGACTTCTCGCGTGAGTTTCTCGCCACGCTTACGTCATGCTTCAAGTTACGTCAAAAGCATGAACTCTCAACCCTCGCATGCACGCGCAGGAGACAGTTGGTCGAAAGTTTAAAATTTTAAAATATTTGGTATTTTTCTGACAAATATGTAACGCGCGCGTCGCAGCGCAAGTGCGACCCTCCCTGCTGTGGTCTGGCTCTAGCGATAAAAAGTCCATGCAGACCAACTCCAAAGGCCTACTGGTTTGAATATTGACCAGAGGAGGAGTTTTTGTCTGGAGGAGTTTTTCTGCGCATGCAACGTTCACAGGTTTTGATCTTTTTTTCAACCGTTTGGGACATTTTAGGCCAGAAGAACCTGGACCTCACTAAGTCCAGGGTCCTCTCAATACCCAAGTGCCCCATGTCATCATGGAGGCTGCGCAACACTATCTCCCTAGCACTAACTGATAACTGATAATCAAAGCCCCTTGTTCCTGCTTCCTCCTATACAGCACCCCATCCCTCAGTTCAAGTCGACTCCACTCCCTCAACCACAATACCATATCAGGTGGTTGACTCCTCAGAGTACCTGGCCTAGTCCCATTCTTCATCCACTCAGTTACTACCTCAAGCTCTGGATCTTTCCTTTGCCATTCTGCTAATGTAGCCTCTGAGATGTTAGAGAGATCAGGAAGACCATGCTCAACCTCGTGTTGAAATTCATTCGGCAAAGCATCAACGCTATGAGTGAGGGACTCGACCAACGTAACTGGAGAGTGTGCCAAGTCAGGGCTTTCGGGCAAACCAATCACCTGATGCCTCTCACAAATGGCATTCACCACATCTGCCATGAGAACCTCAGACCCAGTTTCAGGCTCCGCCAGGTGGTGGAGTGTAAACTGCTTGATCCTTTCTCTTTCTTTCTAAAAGATCATCCAAAGGCTCACCATGCAGATGCCGGGAAAGCCCGTCCGCGTCCTGGTTTTGACTCCCAGCCCTGTATTGGAGCTTAAAAGTATATGTTGACAAACTAGACAACCAGCGGTACCTGGTAGCGTCAAGCTTTGCAGAAGTCAAAACATACGTCAGGGGATTACTGTCGGTTACAACAGTGAAATCTGCACCATACAAATAGTCGCTGAACTTGGCTGTGACAGCCCACTTTAAGGCCAAAAATTCAAGCTTATGTGCGGGGTATTTTGCTTCACTCTTTGTCAGTCCCCTACCGCATCTGCCCATCCTGCTCCTGGTACAATGCCACACCAAGCCCAGTAGTACTGGCATCGGTGTGAAGCGTATACGGGAGCTTGGGGTCAGGAAATCCCAGGACAGGAGCGGAGGTCAGCTTAGAAATTATGACATCAAAGGCATTCTGACATGCAATGGTCCACCGATCACCGAACTGCTCTTTGGTGTTGAAGTACTCACCCCCCTCTCGTTTCCCACTGCGGCCCCTACGAAGTGGAGGGTACCCTTCAGTGAGTCCCGTGAGAGGTTTGACTATCTTCGAGTAGTCACACACAAACCTTCTGTAGTACCCTGCAAATCCTAAGAATGCTCTCAGTTCTTTCAAATTTGTGGGCCTTGGCCAAGTCTTAAGAGCTTCAATCTTAGCCGGGTCAGTCTTTACCCCATCCCTCGAGACAACATGCCCCAAATACTTGACTGATGTCTGAAAGAAACAACATTTTCCGGGCGACAACTTCAACCCGTACTCTTTAAGCAGATTGAGGACCTGTACTAACCGCGACTCGTGTTCTTCCAAGGTCTCTGAAAAGACTATCAGGTCGTCAATAAAGACTAGTACCTGTTTCCTGTGAAGATCACCCATGCACCGCTCCATTAATCTTTGGAACGTTCTTGCCACATTCGTGATTCCTTGGGGCATTCTATTGAATTCCCAGAATCCAAGAGGGCATACGAAAGCAGTCTTGCACTTATCAGCCTCATCCATCTCAATCTGGTAAAACCCAGGCTTTAAATCAAGCACAGAGAACCACTTTGAGCTGGTAAGTACAGAAAAGACTTCTTCCAGATTGGGCAGAGCGTATGCGTCTTTGATCGTCTGGGAATTCAACTTCCGAAAGTCGATACAGAGCCGTACCGAGCCATCTTTCTTTCGGACTACAACTATGGGCGAAGAAAAGGGGGACTGCGACTCACAAATAACTGCAGCAGTCATCAGCTCTTGAAGATGCTTTCGAACAGCATCAATGTCCTGTGGGTGAATCGGACGTGCCCTATGCTTGAAGGGTGTCTCATCAGTTAGTCTGATTTTATGTTTTACTTGACCTGTACAGCCATAATCAAGATCGTGTAAAGAAAAGACCTCAGGCATGGAATTTAACAGGTTTGTTATCCGCTCCCTCCAGTCTGAAGACAAGGGAGAGTCTCCGAAATCAAAGGTAAGATTGGCAAAGAGGAATGACCACGCAGCGAGTCCCACTGAGCTTGTTGCTCCCTCAACTTACGCCTCTTTTCCTCAACCTTTGCGGGGTTCGCAGCGTTATCACAAGCAACGGCCAAAGGCCTGTCTTCCCCGCATCTGAAACAATATCCAGGACGAGGCCGGTTGGTCATTGGTTGGGCCCTTCTAGCACTTCTACCAATGTCTGTCTCAAACAAATTCTGAGGCAGGAAAACTCGGGGACTAGCAGCCTCACGGGAGTAGTCTCTATAACTCTTTTGAGCAACACTCTGAGCCTGCAGTTCAGCAACTTGTTGTCGCAGCTTAGCGATTTCTGAGTCATCTGAATTTTCGCGCCTTACTTCTTGGGCCATGGATGCTTTCAGAGTGGTAACCTGATGCGCAAATCTTCCACTACTTTCCTCAAAGTGCTCAGCTCCACCTTCTCAGAGGACACACTCGGCCGCTTATGGCCTGTGGTTTGACCTAAATTAGCTACTTGGGCCTGGACCTCTGCAAGCTGTTTTTTTATGAGGTCAGTTTCAGAAGTGTCAGAATTTGGTGTCTCATGAGAATAAGCTGATACTTGCTGAGTGGCAGCTCATGGTCTCGGATAGGTATTAGGAGCTTTTGACAACCCAAGGTACTTTTTCATCCGCTCTTCCTTACCACAATGTTAATTTAAAAAACAACGCTTGGAGAAATATTTAATTGGCGATGGGTCTTTCAGGTAAGCAGCAGTCATTCAGCTGATCGCGGATCGGCAGGGTTCAACAGTAGTATAGTTTGCAAACCGTCAAAGCTAATTTTTAATAGCCTATACATTTCTGTATATATTAAGAGTATTCTTATTGTTTTTAGTTATTTCTCAAAATCACTAATCTTTTTGTTTATACAAATTTCAGTAGAAAAATGTCGTAAAAAGTGGAAATACCTGAGGGACACTTACAAGAGAGAGAAAAATGAAGAGAAAGAGAGAAAGAAGTCAGGTTCAGGGGCAGCAGGAGGCAGTCGGAGGTGGAAGTATATGTCCATCCTCGGCTTCCTGGAGCCATACATCACGGACAGGGACACCTCTAGCAATTTCAGGCAGAATAGTGATGAGGATGTCAGTGTAGTGGCTCTCCTTGAGTCTATGGTAACACCAGAGGTAGTATAGCATACTACATTAACCTCAATGTTATCTGTTTTGTGTAATAAGTGCTACTAACCTTATATCTTTTAAAACAATTGTAGGACTGACATGTTAAATTAAAGGAATTGTTATAATTTCTGTTAAATTATTATTATTTATGCCAAAGGAAGTAATTACTATTATTATTAGTAGTAGTAGTATACTTTATCAGTATATTGGTATTCATTTTTAAAATGTCCCCCACAGACATCAGATGACAGCACGCAGTCCCTGACCCAAACCCAGGCAAACACCACACAGCCCGGATCTCCTGATTCCCCTGATTTGCCACCACTCTGCACACTTGAAACGTCTCGACGTACTCTTGCTCCAAAGAGAAGGCCTGAGCCAGAGATGACTGACTATCAGCGCTGTGTCCTGAACGTTATTAGTAACAAGCCAGATGAAGAAGAGCATTTTCTTTTAAGTTTAGTTGGGGCTTTGAGAC
This sequence comes from Anabarilius grahami, assembly GCA_003731715.1. Lineage (NCBI taxonomy): Eukaryota > Metazoa > Chordata > Actinopteri > Cypriniformes > Xenocyprididae > Anabarilius > Anabarilius grahami. The sequence continues at coordinate 7,931,696 of RJVU01027559.1, read as the reverse complement.
GCCTTCCTCCACGCAGTCGATCTGAGGTTAAAATTAAATTCCAGCAGATTTTATATGAAGCAGAATTTAACAATCAGTAAAACACTCACATACAGGCATACAGACACACACGCACACACACACACAAACACAGAAAAATTCCCTTTGAAATGAGACAGTACATTAATACATATGTAACAATCAATAAACTGATTGTTTATGAATCTGTACATGAAAATTGATCATTAAAATAATTATTAAAAGCATTCATCTTTCCCAGTAATTTAATCTCCTTTTAATTTATTTTTTAATTTATTTTATTTTAGTAGTAATGTGTAGCTTGTTAGTGAAAGGAAATATGCTCATTTTCTAAGGTTATGGGTGGCTCTTAAAAGAGCCTTTTTTTATACAATTGGTGGTGGTCCTGATGTTATTGATGGCAGTGGTCCTGATGGTCATTTGGGAATAGCAAATGGGATATTATACAACTGTACAATAAAACACCTCAATCTGGACAACAAACTGGACATTACGTTTGGTATTGAAAAACTGACAATCAAAAGAACAAACAAAACTACTGAATAACAAAATAGAAATTAGATTCAAGATACTTTATTGCCATTGAATAAAAGACAATGACATGTAGTGTATAGAAACTCTCAGTAAAAGCAACAATACTAGATTGCAATTTTATATTAAATAACATTTTTTACTAACTTTAACCTGTGTAAATCATTTCAATATCTGTCCGTAACTTACAATTTTTTTCCTGTTGTTTATCTCACTGTATCCCACCCCAGTCACAGATGTGGGTGAATCTGACCCAGGATCATCCAGTCTGTCTGCAGTTATCAGTGTGCTGGTGTTAATGTGTGTGGCTGTTCTCTTCATAACTGCTCTCATCAAATGGAGGAAGAAGAGACGAGCTGCTGGTAAATGTTCTGTACAGTCAGTTCATTATATCTAATGCTCATTTAGAAAAAAAACACCAAAGCATCAATTCCTTAGAGACTTAGAGTTCACAGTATGAAGCTTTATGTTTCTGTAGTGTTCCTCTGTGTTTATTCTGTTTAAATGTGTAACGTTTTTTCAGGACGAGTCTCAGAGATGTCACAGTGTAAATACTCCCCTACTCCATGTAAGTACAGTATGAAGTAATATGAATTCAGCAACATGTTCATTTTAAGATTCATTTGAAAAACTTTCTAGAAAGGAAATTATTTTCTTTATTTCAGCTTCAAGATGAGGTCAAGACAATATGTGCAAAATAAATAAATAAAACTAAAAAAATAAATAATTTGCTTTGTATATGCTATTTGAGCAATGCTATGATAAAGACTTTTACAATGATATTTGATTAAAATGACAAAGGAACTCTGCACAGACCCCTATGACCAGCATGAAGCAGAAGGAACTGGATTAAATATTTTGAATGCTACAGATTTCCACAATCTGACTTGTGATGCAGCCTGAATCATAATCATATCACGTTTGTTCGTTAGAGGAGAACTGGCCCCCTGCCTGAGGCTGGCTTCTCCCAAGGTTTTTTCTCCATTTCTGTCACCTGAAAGAGCTCAATCGAATTGAATCATTATTTTCCTGTTTATCACTGTAATGCTGCTTTGAAACAATCTGTATTGTATTAAGCGCTATAAAATAAAGGTGACTTGACTTGTAATATAGATAACAGACACTGTACAGTATGCAACATACAAATGAACCTGCGTGGCCTGAAATTTTAATATTATTTTAATATTCTTTAAGAATATTATCTCCTGCTTTATTACTGCTTTTCTTGTTAGTCCAAGATGATCGATGCTTTTTTTATTTTTCTGTTCTGTCTTTATACATTGCATTTTAGAAAAATGTTATATACTTCTTCAGAGAATTGTATTGCATTTTTGTGTGCGTGATTAAAATCCCAGAGCTGTTTTTAAATCATATTTCTGGTGTGCTGCTTATTCTTTGTGATATATATTTTTCTTACTCCTTTCCATTCTGTTGACTTAATTGTTGTTCCTAATGTGTCTGTCAATGCAATAACTGTATTACCTCCACAAACAAAGAATGGAAAGGTACGATCAGCTATGCAGGTCAGTGTTACTTCCCGAGTTCTTCATGCCTGTTTCTGGACACATTTTGTGGTGAAAATGACAAAGAGGAGCAGAAGAACAGAAAGCTTGAAAATGTCTTGCATTTTGCTTCATTAACCTTTTATTACAGTGGTCACTATAGTAAATGTCCACTTTAACTACATCTATGGTTATGGTATCATTATATCACTACCTGGATAATGTAAATGTAACATACCCTTGAATGTATTTTATAGAAGCATTTTATTGCTGAAAATATTTAACATTTATAACAACATTAACTATTTGAATTTGCCTTTCATTTAGTTACAGTAAAAGTGAACAATAATCACAAGGATATTGTATTAAAGTTGAGAATGTAAAATGTATTTTCCCCTATTCTTTAAAGGGAAGAAACATATTTTCACATGAAATTTTATCTCATCTCTTGGTTTGTAAAAATAATACTTCATCATATCGATTTTTTTAGTTATGTTTCACTATTATAGATTACCTCTGTAACTGGATACTTTTTTTTCTCACAATTAACTGATTTTTATACTGTTGTGCAGTAGTTTGGGGACTACATTTTATCTTTGACATTAAATATTGGAATATGATTACAAAATTGAGTGCATTCATTATGCTTTTGTTATATTTATTTTAATTCCAAGAGTTCAAATGGTCGAAAATGGTATAAATAAGTGATTAAATGTATACCTTTAATATACTACACATCTACTGTAAATGTTAGAAGCACTTTAGTAGATGCAATTATATCTCTTTCAAATACATGTATGCATCAGTTTAACTACACAAGAGTCTTTCGTTTTAAAATGTGATTTTTATTATATTTAATTAGATTAATTACATATGTAAGGAATCTTTTCCTTCATCCGGAACCGAAGGAGAGCTGTCATCATTGTGTGACAAGTGTGACGCCTCTGTTCAGCTGGGTTGTCATTGGCTGTGACGTTATCGCAGAACTCGCTGTGATTGGACTATCTTTTAACCCATATAAAACGGTGCTTTATCTTACAAAGTATGTTTTAGTGTGAATATTACATTACTCATACATTAAGTTAAATATAAAGTGTTTCTATGTTGTGAGAAATTACTCCTTTACCGAGATCCCAACCCTAACCCTAGCATCTCTGCCCATTTTAATGACATATGGGTAATGTAGTTTAAAACGTTTAGTAATTAAATGATAAATGTTAAATAAATAAGATCTTTAATGGACATCTCCATATCTAAATATGTTTATTGTGCAAACATTTATTACATATATGAGGGACAGGCTGAAATTGTATATTTTACTGTGAGCACTATTAAAAAACCTTTCCATACAGCTTTCCATGTATGTCTGAAAACTGTGCCCAACATTATTTAGTAATCATAGCATAAGCAGTTGTCCTGATGATTTTCTCTTTGATACGCTAACCGGACTTTGAGTTACAGCCATTTGAAATGTGCATTTTTTTTGCTCTTCCAGGGGCCGTTACTGGTCCCCTGGGGGTGGAAATGATAAAATACAGATGTATTCTCCTCATCATGGATAACAAGCTTTGTTGAATCACATTTAAATATTGGAGTATTTTATCATTTCCCCCTTTTCCATTCTAACATCATGCTTGTATAGGTTTTGATGGGTTTTGTGAGACCATCTGATGAAATATGGAAATATTTGAAAGAAAATGTTGTAATATAATAATAATAATAATAATAATAATTGATTAATTGAATAATTGCTGATTATTTCTTTACTTTTTTTGTATGAACACCAATAAATATAATGGATGAACCCACAACAACTTGCCATTATCCATTTGCCAGTGTTGGCAGTAAACAAAAAACTATATTTACACTTCACTATTACTGTTACACAAGGATAATGCACTATTCAGTAAAAAAAACGGTGCCAAAATTTCATCTTCACGCCCTCTTCTTGCTCCTCACACGCCTGACATGGTAACACTTTACAATACGTGTACACTAATATGCATTAATTCATGCTTAACTAATCATGTTTTAATGTATGACTCATAAAGAACTAAACCATTAATTAATGATTATTGCATCAGCAACTAATAAAGTTTCTATATGATTAATAGATTAAGTAATATATGAATTGTTATTAATTAAATGTGTCATAATGTATTAATTCCTAAATAACATATTTTATTAACTAATAGTGTAAGTTAATGTGTTGATTACCACAATGGGTTGAAGCCATGTCCAGTTGTCTGCTTTAACTAATCATTAACTAATGATTTGCAAATGTATCATTATGTTATACTTTACTTGTTGAGGCACATGACTATTCACTAATTGTTAATATGTCATTGTGGTTTTGACATCTACACTAAGCCATGGATTTTAATTTCAAACTATTTACAACCATGATTCCACTGTACCAGATGAACCTCTGCATTCAGAACCTTGTTGTTCATGACACAGGAATGTGTCTGGTTACGCTTAAGGTCTAGAATTCAAAGGTGGAACACTGAGAACATGTGGCCGGGCACTGCTATTTCGTAACACTGTGTCTAAACCGAACAAAGAGAATAGAACGCCTTTATAATCAGTGATAGTGATACTACACAATGAACACAACAAAACGTCACTTCTGTTAAGGATAAATTAGCTTGCAATGGTCTGTCACATCCAGTGTTAACAGCTGTTGCAGCATGTCTCGATAATGTCCACATCCAGTTTAAACACAGTGCAACATCAATCTGTAGTTCAGATTCTGGTGTGCTGATATTTGTGTGCAGCCAAACTTATCCTTCTAACACATTCTCTGTCATTACACTCACTTCATGTGCAACTGTCAAAACCCATTAATTACTTATTACTTAACAATTAGTGAATAGTCATGTGCCTCAACAAGTAAAGTCATAACATAATGATACATTTTCAAATCATTAGTTAATGATTAATTAAGGCAGACAACTGGAAGTTGAAGTGCATGGCTTCAAACCATTGTGGTAATTAACACATTAACTTAAACTATTAGTTAATAAAATATGTTATTAAGGAATTAATACATTATGACACATTTAATTAATAACAATTCATATATTACTTAATCTATTAATCATATAGAAACTTTATTAGTTGCTGATGCAGTAATCATTAATTAATGGTTTAGTTCTTTATGAGTCATACATTAAAACATGATTAGTTAAGCATGAATTAATGCATATTAGTGTACACGTATTGTAAAGTGTTACCCCTGACATCAGTAACGTCCATGCTTTCATTTTGAATGCAGTAGTCGGTGTAACCCTGACTGAAATGAGTCAATATGCAGTCCATAGAAAAAAAAACTATTTTTGGCATATTTACCCTTCTAGTAAAACTGTTTATGTGTGAAAAAAAACCCAGTGATAAAAGAAAATGGAGAGAAATAAAATGATTTATTAATTATATCAGTAACATGCAAATTACTGCAGTAACAATTATCCAATTAGAGTTAGAATCTGTACTGCAGGTGTAGATTGTCCAGTTGTGTGTGATCAGCGGTGATGCTGACTCCGCTCACTGTGAGACGCAGACGAGACAGAGAAGAAACAGAAACGCATGAAAACAAAGCTTAAGAATTCTAAGTTAAAACTATCTTATTTTGAGAAATAACTAGTGAACAACTACTAAACAAAGCATATAAAAGTTATTTAAAGTTAAATTACTTATCAAATTGAAAAGTTTTGTGAAAGAACTTGTTATGGCCTTGTTGATCCGGAGCCTCGAGCCAAAGTTGGTTGAGTTGTCACCGTAGTTCGTGGTGTAATCTGGAGAAAAGATTAACAAAACACTGTTAATTCAAAGGAATCGGCCAGTTTTTTGTTGTATGTGTAGAAGTTTGGATTTTCCGCTGTGATTTACGTGCGTGGTGAGGATTCATCAAGCCGCATTGAGAGAAAAGAAAGCTGGCGAGCCCACCAGACTGAATTTGGATCTTCGATTTCTTATCATCTTATCCACTTAGTGGTATCGTATTTCCTTCTGAACTCTGATGGACTCGGGTATATTTTTCTGAACTGAATTTATCGAATGGATTCACGTATATTTTTCTGATATTGAATGGACTGAGGTATATTTTTCTGAACGGAAGTGAACACTATTTACAATTTGTTTTGTTTATGTATACATTTCTGAAAAGTGTTATTTGGTTATATACACATTGTACATTTTGAGGTGAATTCATGAGAATGGTTACTCTAATTGAATCATCTGGGTTAAAGTACTGATTTGAGTTTGCATTCGAAGCAAGTGAGTCAAACTACAGTAAAGGCAGTAGAATTAGAACCTTAAAATTGAAACTAAACGTATTAATCTATAACAAATATTTAAATTAGAAAAACCAATAATTTTCAAACCTGAGACAGAGAAAGAAAAGAGGGAATTTATCAATCAAAGAGTCAACAAAGGAAAGGTTTTGTTGAATTTATTTTATTTGTTTTTTTTGGAGCTTATTCATTTCTTTCAAGTAAGAACTTGATTATTGTCACAGATCCCTTGTTCCTTGGACTTCATTTCCCATCATCCTCCTGTTCCACACCTGCACTCACTTCCCTCGTCATCTCCCCATCATCACGGATCACCTGCACCTGGACTCTATTATCAGCTCTCCCTTTATATTGCACTCACTCCCTTCACTCTGGGTCCATTCTCTGTTGTGTTTACGTGTATGTTTGGTGTTCCCTGCCTTTGATTTATTAAAGTAGTATCTGTTATTGTGGAAATCTGTATCTGCCTCGTCTCTACACCAGCTACCGTAACAATTATAGTTGATCATATTGTACTTTTCCCTCCTTTTTGTTAAAAGTTGACATTTAATTTGGTTTATCTTTGTCATTTATTATTTACTGTTCATCACATCAACACAACAACAAAAATAGATAGAACAAAAACTAAAACCCCAAACTTGTGTGTTGTGTGTGTCCTTCGAGCTTTGTATCTTCTGATCGGCTCATTGATCCGGCTCAGTGCATTGAAAAAAATGAGTCAAGCATTCATCTAACACTGTTTGTGTATACTTCTAATGAGCGGATGTTACATAAATAAGTGGCGAGCCAGCAGCCAGGAGGCAAAGAGAAACGCACACATTAACTTTTATTTTTGATTTTAGAAAGTCCCTCTCAAGAAAAATAAGTGTACAAGTAAAACAAAATGGAAGTTATAGAGGAAAAGGGTGTAAAAGTCCCTAATGCAATCGTAATTAGTGGCATAACTGTAACTGAAGTGGATGAGGAAATACTGGACTTTGTAAAGCAGTATGAGTCAATTAACAGAATCATCCCAATCAGTGATCCTTGCCAAGAATCGCAGAGGTCCTTGATAGTTGAGTTCAGCTCTGGACTAGCAGTCCAAACCCTTCAGACAATGCTTCCATATGTCCAGCATGCAAAGAATACTCCTGATGTCTCTTTCCATGTGACAGCTTTATCGAGTGTCTGGGTCATTCCTGTTATGCAGTGACTTTTACTGTCTCCATGATTTATTTACTCATATTATTTATAAAATGAGTCACATATTTTTAAGAAATGGCTTAAATTGTATATTTAGGTCTTCTTTATCACTTAAACAGAGATAATAGATTTTTTAAAAACTATTTTGTATTTTACACATCTTTTAATTGATGTATGCATTCAATTTTATCATGTCCTCAGTGCGAAGTAATCAACTTTCACAAGAAATATAAACTATGAAATGATAAAAACCTCAAAATATTTTTAAATTATGTTATAGACTAGGCTAAACTGTTTCTAATCATACATATAAATCATGTGAAAATATAGTTATATTACCGTGTCCCTGAAGTCATTTTCCACCCTGTTAGTATGTACTTTCTCACCTTCCAAAACCGACTGCAATTTCAATGAGACCATTTTCAAGAAGTGACAATTTCTTTTTCCTGCTGGAATTCAACTGTACAAGCTGAGGTTAGCTTCAACTCTCACTCCTAACTTTTTTTTAGTTTTTGAAATGTTATCCTACTTGTCCCACCCTTAAAGTTCCACCCTTAAAGTTCCACCCTGTTAGGACAAACATTCTCCATAATATAGCCTATCAAAAAAATGTAAAAACAAATCTGACATAGTTATAAAAGTTCTGTTTATCTGTAGAAGGTTAGCTAGCTTAATGTTGATCACTCAAAGAGCTATGACTAACTTAGCTCAAAATTTTCCACCCTGTTAGATTCCACCCTGTTAGGTTTATAGACCTAACAGGGTGGAATGTGAAACTAATAGGGTGGAAATTCTAATAGAATAAATAGTATTTTATATATATATAGCAAATTCTATACATATGTATATATTATATTATATAAATGCTTTATTTCTTAAAATTTTAACATTCAAATTGTAATAATAATATAAAGATACTGAATAATGAAAATAAACTGCACAGTTCTTTTTGGAACCGTATAAAAAGGGGCTCTATTCAGCACCAAAAAGGATTCTACTATTGTTACAAGCCAAAGACCCTAATTTGGTACTGTTTAGAACATTTTTTCTTAACTTAAAAGTTATTTTTAAAATCTAATAAATGTTGAAATTGATTACAGTTCTACTGTAATGTGAATGTATATAATGTAAAAAATATAAATTTCATTATTTTCATAGAAACATCAGTACCAGTATTAGTATCAGTGATACTGGCCTTCATTTATATATAAAAAGATGCAATTAAACAAATATTTAAAATATACTGTTGTTATTCAAAAAAGGGCATTTTCTAGTCATCTGAGCAGAGAATTGTTTTGCCACCATGATTGATTGTGATAAGGAACCACATAGCTACACTGTAAAACTTTTCGCTGTAAATTTACAGTAAAATACTGGAAGCTGGGTTGCCAGCCACTTACTGTATTTTTACAGTACTACTTCTGTAAACAACATTTACAGTATAGTGCTGTAATTATCAAATACAGTATCCTGCTGTAATATTATGTACTTTTACAGCATTATACTGTTTATCTACAGCTATTAACTGCATTTATACAGCTTTTCATACTAAACTTATATTTGTCATTAAATAATTAAAAAATATACTTTTGTTATGTTATGGCAAAGGAAATGGAAAGCAACATACTCTGAGTTTTAAAACTTTTATTATTTTTTTTATGGAAGTTAGCAGAAAATTGCAATGTTGAAAGGTCAACATTTTAAATGCACTCAGCAGTTATCAATGAACAATACAGCAATCTTATTTACATTTAACATTTTTCCAAATGTGGAGTAAAAACAAATAGTAGGCCTACAAGTTTTTCAGTACTGCTCCTTTTTTGCACAGTGTTGCCAGTCTTGGAAGTCACTTTCCCTTCTTGTTTCTTGAGCCGTGTTCATTGTTGATGTCAAAGTACCTAAAAAAGCAGAAAAGAAAGAGAAAAAAAAGGAGAGAGAGAAAACAGTAATGAATATTGTGAATATATGCACCATAGCATTTTTGTGAACACAAGGACTAACAGCCTATAAGCATTTGATTGCAGTAAGTTAAAATGCCAATTAACACTTCAGAAAAGATGCAACTAAAAAATAATGCTTATAATTGTATTCAATGAAATTGTTTATTCATTGAATGGACTATATGCACAACTGATTCCGCGTTGTACGTCGTACTACATCTCGGGAGTTTCTGGTAAAAGCATTCAGCTTCCCTCCATACAGCACTAACCTGCTGCAGTCCAGTGCTCGTCTTCTCATTAACTGTTTTTCTCATATTTTATACCTGTTGAATTTAGCTTGTGTGTGTTGGTGCTCTTATCCCAGTCTTTTAAAATAGTCAAATAAATAAGTGGTACCTGCCTCGAGACATTTAGCAATTTTAAATGTTTAAATTAATCTTTAAGGGTTAGTTTACCCAAAAATTAAATTTATGTTGTTAATTACTTGCCCTCGTGTCGTTCCACACCCGTAAGACCTTTGTTCATCTTTGGAACACAAATGGAGATATTCTTTGATGAAATCTGAGAGCTTTCTGTTCCTCCATAGGCAGCAGCACAACTTACACATTCAAGGTGAAAAATGGTAGGAAACACATTGTTAAAGTAATCCATGTGTCTCTGTGACGTGACAGAAAGCTCTCGCATCAAAAATATCTTAATTTGTGTTCTGAAGATGAGCGAAGGTCTTACAGGTGTGGAACGACATGAGGGTGAGTAATTAATGACAGAAATTTCATTTTTTGGTGAACTAACCCTTTAAACAGTAACGCACTGACAGCGGACTGACAAATATACTTTGAATATTAAGAATTTGAATACTAAGAATTACACACAGTGAAATGATTGTCAATGAAAAATAGGGATTAAAATATTTAATAAAAATAAATGAAGGTTTGTCCTGAACTTATTCATCAGGTCTCACACACACTGCAGCATCGATCACTAAGCAGAAATAGGCAAGTTGTATTATTTCAAAACGTGTGTTACAAGCCTCAGTGCAAGTAGTCCATTATTTGCCATAAACCTGATTACATCACAAGTGAAATTAGGTGCAATACTTACGTTAACATAACCATATTTCACAGAGGGTCATTTTCCCCCCTTCCTGGTTCTTGAGCCATGTTTAGGGGATATGTCAAAGAGCCTAAAAGCAGAAAAGCAGAGAGAGAAGTGAATATTGTGGATTCATTCACCATAGCATTTTTGTGAACAGAAGGACTCACAGCTAATCATATGATCTCAGTAATGTGTCCTGTTACACTTCAGAAAAGATGCATCTTAAAATATTGCTTAAAATAATTGACAAAATAAAATCGTTTATTCACTGAATTCTTTGTCATAAACCTGACACACTTGAAAATAAGCACAACACTTACGTAAACAATGGAGCTACATCAGGGGGGTATTCCAGAAAGCAGGTTATGTGACATACCTGGGTATGTTTAAGAGTAAGTAAGCGGATAACCTCAACTTTCGGTTCCAAAAACGGAGGTAACTTTTAAGGTATGTAAGTAGCCATAGCAACTCGCTCTCTGAACATAACCTGCTCCGGAGCAGGTTATGTTCAAGGGTTAGTTAGCTTAAGAGGAATTCAGATGCGTGTTATATTATCAACATGGTTATATTAATGTATCTAAATTTGTTATATAGTTACAGTTATATACACAATGTTATATTATACAATATATAAATGTTTATTCAATTCTAATATATGAATTTATTTTATTGTCATCTCACACATGGATCTGCTTTTTATCCTTTATAACAGGAAATTTTCTATGCTATAATTTCTATAATAAAATACATATCATGTGATCTCTTATTCAATAATTAGCATCAAACAAACAATATTAAGATTAAAAATTATTGCGCAACCACCCAATAGGTGGTGATGTGCACCAAGTAGGTTATGTAAATCGCCATTAAACAAAAGAAGAAGAATGAAGTAGAATGG
>RJVU01027559.1:7848423-7920211 GCA_003731715.1 Anabarilius grahami | reverse complement strand
TGTGAACAGAAGGACTCACAGCTAATCATATGATCTCAGTAATGTGTCCTGTTACACTTCAGAAAAGATGCATCTTAAAATATTGCTTAAAATAATTGACAAAATAAAATCGTTTATTCACTGAATTCTTTGTCATAAACCTGACACACTTGAAAATAAGCACAACACTTACGTAAACAATGGAGCTACATCAGATGATTGAGTCTGAAACGAGAGAAAAAAAAACAAAATAAACAAATCAGTTTAAATATCAAGTTGTAAGAATAACATATGCTAAGGTTGTCTATAACACGAAACATCAGTGTTACTGCGTGAAGCGCTGAGACACTGAGTAACGTTAACTGTTTGCTCATGAGAAGTTTAACATTTCAAGATCAAACCATTCATGACAAAATAGAAACGCGAACAAAAAGCACCATAAAAAACTGACTTACCGTATTCTCAGCCGAACAATCGTTTATCCGTCTTCTCGACACAGGCACAAACGTTTTGATTAATCAGGCGGAAAATAACATCTCCGTCTTCTCAGCAGCGCCGTCCAGTCATCCCGCGTCTCGGCAAACTGACGCTTCAAAAGCTTAAAACTGCACACTATATTCACTCAAATATCGTTTAATGATAACATTAAACCCTGAAGAGTTCACGTGAAACACTAAAAGTGTTGGGAGAGAAACTAAAATGTATGCCTGCCCTAGAAATTTGAAATGAGCGCGAAAAAAAAAAAACAATCCCATAATGCAATGCTTCTACAGTATTATACTGTATTACGAGTGAAACGGGCTGAAAACAGAAAACTACTGTATATTTACAGACATTCTGTAAAATATACAGCATGTTACTGTTTTATGAAAATACAGTATAATACTGTTAGAAATTACCTGTAAATTTACAGTAAAGTTTTACAGTGTATTTTTAGTGTCCCTCTCCCAAAGGAAATCTGGATTTTTTATTTTATTTTATTTTATTTTTTTATTGTTTTGAAACAATATTATATAGGTGCAGTTCCACACATTAAAGATGGCAAACCATGCAGGACAATGACGGAAAGCTCATCCACTGTTAGAAACTGTTAACACTGGTGTTCCACCCTGTTATGCTACTTTCCACCCTGTTATGCTCCTTTCCACCCTGTTAGACAAGTAATTTTAAATAATAATTTAACAGCAACATTAAATATTTGGCATACTTTTGTCTTATTTTGTGAGGTGAGGAGCACTAACAGCATATATATATGTTTTTGAGCAAAAAAATTTTTTTATTTGCCATCCTATTGGCAAAAATGGGCACAAAAAAGTACCTGTTCTTAATAATCAAGACATATTCTATTCATCAATTATTGTTTTGTTATTGTTTCAAGAATAAAAAATACTAAGACGACAAAAAGGACATATACTATCCAAGAAAAGCTCATTATTGTTTAACATTTACATTATTAACATGTTGTGATGACTATGTATATGTCCCTGACAGGGTGGAATATTTTCATGGCCAGTGTCTGAACAATCTACCTATAATTATTATTTTTTTGAGTCCCTGAGCTTGACCAATATGTATTCCTAATAAATAAACATGTCACTATTTTGGTAGAATGCTAAAAACATGAAAATCATGAACCTTTTTTTCCAACACTTATGAAGCCAAAATGTTACCGCATACCAGGAATGACCCGTCTACGTCAAGAGGCTTGGACGAAACACAACCCAAACTTACCTTAACGAGCTGAAAGAATTGGCAAGTCACATTTGGGAGAATTTTGAGGATGTCTTGAAGGGCATGTTAGCTCATATTCACGAGACAGTGGTGCCAAAGCCATGTCCTTTACCTGTCCTTGCTGAAGTTGATGACACCTCACCTGCTCATTCAGCAGACCCATCCTTGACTGAGTTCCCTCTTAAGCAGTTCCAGGTAACAGCAAATGCTGCACAACATCACTCTGTTCCGCTAGTGTCAGCCACAAGCCCAGGCTCTCCGTCAATCACCGTCAGTGATTTAAACCCACCTGGAGTGCAGAAAGTTGTGGTGGAGCATCTTGTACGCACCAATGACTTAGCCATACTTGGAAACTCACCATTACGGCTCCGTGTTTTCTCTGGGCGAACTCCCCATCCACCCAACGAGGTTGATTATGAGACTTGGCGCACTAGCGCTGAACTACTTTTCCAAGACCCAACAGTCTCTGATTTCCACAGTGTGCGCAGGATCTGTGAGAGCCTTCTTTCCCCGGCAGAGGAATAAAATTCTTTGATTCTAGAGTTGCAGTTAGAGCAGAAAAGGCAAGCTCCCCCATCCTTTGCAGAACTAATGACCTTATTACGAACCGAGGAGAGCAAGCATGCTTCCAAAAGTGCACGAATGAAACAACACCTGGGAAAGCACCTGTTAAGCAGCATGCCGTAATGCAGTCTCAAACAGCCACTAGAAATGATATGACTCAATTTAATTCTGTCACTGCTCAGTTGGCCAGTCAGATAGCAGAACTCCAAAATCAGCTTGCATTGTTAACTTCGAAGCAGTCTAAAGACAAACCAAACCCCAAGTTGAACACTTGCAAGTCCTCAAGTAAGCAGAGTGCCATCAGTCCTAAAGGAAAACCCAAAGTCCAAGACAAGTCCCAACCAGTTAGACCAAAACCAGGCTATTGCTTTAGGTGTGGGGAGGATGGGCACATTGCCAGTTCTTGTTCCAATGACCCAAATCCAGCTTTGGTGTCAGAGAAGCGGGATGAGCTTGCAAAGAGACAACGTGAATGGGACTTGCGGAATGACAGTACTAAGCCACATTTAAACTGACAGCAGTTCCTGTTGCGGGACGAATGGGAACTGGGATTGAATCAAGGTGTCCCAAGTCTTTTAGGGCACTGTCAGCCCGCGCACAAGCGAGGTCATAACAATCTGTCTTACCTAAGGAGTTAATTGGAGCGAAATGCACTGCGCAAGTGGATGTTGCAGGAGTAATGTGTGACTGCTTACTTGACACTGGTTCACAGGTCACAACCATCACAAAATCCTTTTACAACGAGAATCTGTTTGATCAGCCAATTCATTCCTTAAATGATCTTTGAGGGGGAAGTTGAGGGGGCAAATGGTCAAAACGTCCCTTACCTCGGCTATGTTAAGCTGACCATCACTTTTCCCAAGGACTTTGTGGGAGTTGACACAGAGGTACTTACTTTAACTTTGATTGTCCCTGATCTTCCTTCTACTTCTCAGCCTTCAGTGTTGATCGGCACGAACACCTTGGACAACCTGTACAAAGACTTTTCTCGGCAAGAAACTAGATACTTTTCTCCTATTTATGGATATAAGCAAGTGCTAAAGATTCTGGAATTGCGCCAGAGGCAGAATGTAGAAGGAAATGTTGGACTAGTGCGACTATCTGAAAACCATTCGCAGGTGATACCTGCTGGACAAAGTGCAGTTCTTTGTGGAAAGGCCTCCGTTGCTGTATCCCATTTAGATAAATGGGTAGTTGTCGAACATCCATCTTTTTCCCCTCTGCCTTGTGGCCTGATAGTTAAGACATGCATGGCAACGCTTGAAGACGAGAGATATTGCCACTTTCCTGTTGTAGTCGCCAACCCTACCACACATGACATCAAAATCCCTCCTAGATGTGTTTTGGCTGAATTAAAGGCAGTTCAGTCCGTGTCTTCAGAGAAGCGTAATGACCATGATAGCAAACCAAGCTTCATTCCAAAGTCCACTCTTGAGTTTAATTTTGGTGATTCCCCCATCTCACCAGAATGGAAGAGTAGGCTTACCAAACGGCTTCAAGGAATGCCAGAAGTATTTTCCTTACATTCCCAGGACTTTGGATGCACCGATAAGGTCAAACATCAAATAAATCTTGTGGATGAAACGCCCTTTAAACATCGGGCAAGACCCATACATCCAGAAGATCTGGAAGCTGTAAAGCAGCACCTTCAGGAGTTACTTGATGCGGGAGTTATACGAGAATCTCAGTCTCCTTTCTCCTCTCCCATTGTTGTGGTCAGAAGGAAGAGTGGTGACATTCGATTATGCATTGACTATCGGAAATTAAATCAAAAGACCATCAAGGATGTGTATGCACTCCCCAAACTTGAAGGCACGTTCATGGCCTTAACGGGGTCCAAGTGGTTTTCGGTACTTGACCTAAAATCTGGTTATTACCAAATTGAGGTTGAAGAAACTGACAAAGCAAAAATGGCTTTTGTATGTCCGTTAGGATTTTATGAATTCAACTGTATGCCACAAGGGGTTACTAACGCCCCAAACACATTTCAAAGAATAATGGAAAAGTGTATGGCAGACACCAATCTTCGCGAGGTCCTTGTTTTTATAGATGACATAATTGTCTTTTCCAAGGATTTGGAGGAACACGAGGAAAGGCTGGTCAGAGTCCTAAACAGGCTTAAAGAATATGGTCTTAAACTTGCGCCAGAGAAATGCGTTTTTGCACAAACCTCAGTCAAGTACCTCGGCCATATAGTGTCAGACCAAGGAGTGAACACTGATCCCGATAAAGTAACCTACAATGTCAAAACCTGGCAGATTCCTAAAAATCTGAAAGAACTCCGTTTCTTTCTTGGGTTTGTTGGATATTACCGACGTTTCATCAAAGATTTCTCCAAGAAGGTGAAGCCTTTAAATGAGTTAACTTCAGGGTATCCCCCTACCCGTCAGTACCTTAAGTTAACACTCTGAGGTCTAAGGTATCGCCGGCGATACCACCGCGGTTTTTTTCTTACCAGTGTGAAAGAGACTCAAAATACTCCGTCGATGTTGCACATACAATTAAGAGATATACACCATTTTAATCTGTGGAATATCTTCTTTTATTTGTGTACACTCAGAGTAAAAACAAAATGTTGTGCTTTTTGTAAAATAAGGAAAACTAACATGATGCGTGATCTCTCGTCTCCCTCTGAACGAAGTCCAATCTGATAGTTCTCAGAAAATGAACTGTAACTTAGTGAATACTAATCACAAAAAAATTACACTTATGTCAAAAGAAATGTTGAGATGTCAGGTTTTAAATCGTGTAAGTCAAACCGAAAAATTTTCTGTTTTTGTAATCTGTATGAAAAGAGAGCCATGTCAGAAGTCTGTGATTCAGCTCATTATCCGCTAATGCGGCCACACCCACGGAGCCAGCGCTATTCAGAGGCAAATTCAGTCAATACATGCATACATCATTTCAATCGTGTATTTATTGTCTTCAAAAGCGTTTTGAATAGCCATATTTAGCGATCTCTGCCTCTGTTAGTTCCTTGATTGTCACATGATATGCCTCTTCTTTTACTGAGGCATTTGTGGACAAAAGGGGCAGAGCGCCCTCCGGCTGCAAGTATGAATTGAAAACACAGTACATCACAGTATCCAGCGCTCACAGTGATGACAATAAATACTGAATAAATATTACTCCTCTGTATAGAAAATTTATATAAACATATGAGAATCCATCAATATTTCTCCAAATGTGCATGCTTTTAAGCATATTATGGTCAATGTAAGATTTTAAGAGTCAAAATGTGAAGCTTGAGTCTTAGATCTTTTTAATGATGTATAGTTTGTCAACTGCACATTAACATTTAGGCTATATAACAAATATAGTAGCCTATATGAAATGCCATAGAGGTAGGAATGTGCAGACGCTTTGCCACACAGAAATACATTACATTTTAAAGTATATTAAAATAGAAAACCATTGTTTGGTTAGAGACTTGAGACTTTTTAAAAAAAATAAATGTGTCCAATCTTTTGACTGGTACTGTAATCTAACATAGGGCTATACAAAAGTTTCTTCACATCAAGTGCCGTAATACGTGCATGCATGAGATCACAAAAATCATGTTTTTTTTTGTCCATAATGGACATTAATCCTGTTATCAGCTGATCACAGAGGGTTTTTTCACAGCCTACCAGTCTGAAAGAGCTAATTAATATGCAAGTCATTTCAGGTCATTATTATGCGATTCTTTTGTCTTCTCAGGTGTAAATGACCCATTATTCATGATGACTCACGCCTCCACGCATACTGTGTTTCTTGACAAAAAGTGTCTTACAAAAACTAAATCAATATATTGTTATAAATTAATGAGTAGGCAGTATAATGTTTACTTCATTCTGAAGCAAAAACTCTAGTCTACAACCTCCAAAACCCAGAAGTCTTGTGAACACAGATTTAATATATATTTTTAGGCCTTATTTCAGTGACTTAAGTTTTTAGTTTTTTCAATAACCACGCATAAACGTTATTCCTTCAAAAACACAAACATGTACATACATGTTCCTCACATATTATTGTAGCCTAGTTTGTGCTGAATACAGTGTAATGACACTTGTGTCATTTATGAACAACTGAAAAAAGCACAAATGTCAGGGCATTTCAAAACTCCTCCAGGGCCCCAAAAATCCTCAGACCCCTGAGGGTTAAATTAACGGTAGTCTAATAGTAAACATGCTGCCCCTTGTCCTTAAAGGGATAGTTCACCCAAAAATAAAAATTCTGTCATTATTTACTCACTCTCAAGTTATATAAAATGTAAAGTTTAATATTAATTGTCAATTAATATAATAATTAAATGAATATAGATGCGCATATGCAGTTATAAGTGTGGAAGAATGGAAAGATACGATCAGCTATGACAGGTCGGTGTTTCTTTCCGAGTTCTTCCTGATTGTTTCTAGACACATTTTGTGGTGAAAATGACAAAGAAGAGCAGAAGAACAGAAAAGGGACCACCTATTTGAAGAAAACAAAGTGGAACTAGAACAAGCAATATCATAAAGGTTTTGTGTTTGTAAACACTGCACATTTTTCTCTGTGAACGGCTATTTAAATCATGTTTCATGTTTATATATATCGTCTTATAAGCATATCTTTTATCCTTTATATTTTTTTGATTAAAAAATTTAATTCCCTGCAGAAAAATCCAGCATTGCTGGTCACCAGCATAAGGCATGTTTTGCATACTGGAACCAGCATGGGATGCTGTAGTTCCCTGTGGGAGGTAGGAGTGATGGTAGACCAGCAACACCAGCTCAGATTTGCTTGAGTGCAGCATGGCTATGCTGGTCCATCAGCACTTTACCAGCTTTAACCAGCATATACCAGCCTGTACCAACATGGAATTCATGCTGGGTTATGCTTGATTTTTTTAATCATGGTTTATAAAAATGCAGCTTTCCGTTTAAGAAGCACCATGTGAACTTTTATTTTGGTTTGGTGTTACGACGTCATAAGGCTGCGCCGCTCTCATCTGACTCGACAAAGGTTTGTGTTTCTGAACGATTTTGTATTTAAGGTGTTTAAATCGATTAATATATATATATATATATTTTACAGTTTTGTGATGGTCCGTGTGCGTAGTGAAATTATTATTTGAATAACCGTGGGTTTTACCATTAGCACGAGAGTGTGGGTTGGGGAAAAGATGGCCACGGGCTGCATTGACTTTGAGGAGTAGTTAAACACCGTGGACGGCGACCTTTTTGACATGAAGTTCCATATTTTTTCTTGTTAATGATTGCATTTATTAAATGTAGGTCCCAAAATGGAAATACTATATTACTCACCCCATGTCGCTCCAAATATGTATGGCTTTCTTTTTTCCGTGAAACACAGGCTATATTTTCCATTTGTATTGGCATGGTCTAAAAATTGTTACATTGATACTGTTAGTTTGTCCCGTAAAGGGCTCATAAATGATGTGTTATTTGTCTGTAAGTAAATTGTATTCATATTTGAGTAACATTGGGTATTTCATACTTAACATGACAAAATGTCTAAAATACAGGAAAAACTCCCGGTGAAACAACTAAGATCACGTGACATATCAAGATGGAGTGTATTAAAGAGGAGACTGAAGACATGAGAATCTCCGAACCATTCAGAGTGAAACATGAAGAAACTAAGGAACAAACAGGTTGGTTCTTAAATGTGAACTCTGTTATTTGTTGCTTATTAAATTGTTGACATCTAAACAAATGAATGAGAATTTTGAAATATGGTAGTCCTTTAAATTGGTATGATATTAAGAATCCAATCAAATGAATGGCACAATTAAAGCGGATTATCTAAAAAAATCCAGATGTGTAAGAGCTATACGTCAATTTACAAGATGTTGAACTCATGATACCAATGTAAGTAGTCTGCATCAATACTTGTAAAATTTTACAGTTCTCAGTACCAGTTTGTGTATAGCATAAAGAACTATTAGCCTAAACTGGTTAGTGATTCAACAATTCTATTCCATTTCAAAAACACTGAGACTACACTACAGCATAGTGGTTTAGCATTTAAAGGAGCTGTATGTAGGATTGTGGCCTAAACTGGTACTGCAATCATTATAAAAATACTGTAGAGCGGTGTATCCCCTCCCCCTACCCCCTGACTCGAGGTTGCCAGATGAGCTGCAAGTGACGAACAGACGTACACAGTAAGTTTTTTTTGTTAATTCTGTTTATGCAATAAAAAAAAAATCTGAGAAAAAAAAGGATAATAGTAAAACAAAACAAAAATAAACAACAAAATAAAAATTCCTTATTTTTCAATGCGAAAAAAAAAAATCGATTTACAAATACTAAAGTTTTTGTCATAAGTAGGCTAACAAATAACCAAAACATTTGCCACAGCAATTATAACGCAGGACAAATTCAATATCACCAATGGCTATCACAGGGTTGTTTTCAGTTCCATCAGAAAATATTGTTAGAGTAACTAAATTACATTAGCAATGGTCATACAGGTCAACTTGCAGCATGTGTAACATACATCTTACGATATACGTGAAGAACAAATGACGAATCATTTTTACTGAGGTAACATTAGGCTACTGTCTCAATTACGTTTCAAATTGCCATAATGGGCGTGCTAATGTTGTTTTCCTCAGCGTCTCAGCATAATGACAGAGCATACGTCCATGTGAGCTAACGTTATGTTACTTTGCACAAACATGCATAACTTTGTTCGACTGTCATGAATATATGATATGTCCATTGACATCAAGTACAAGTTAGTCAAGCATAGATGAATCTTACCTGTCCAGGAGAAAATTAGCAACGTTGGCGTCTGTGTTCAAATTCTTCTCCGTTTTCAGCCGTCTCCATCTTTCAAAAGCATCTCCAATACAAATTCTGGTTTTATTTCGGACTTTGTCACGACGAATTTCTGAATTATAACGAGGTCTTTTTGATTTAGTAACATTAGACATTTTTATCCGACTGGAGTTAGGGTAGGTTACAGCAAAGCTGGCAACACGGATCCCGAAACACTACAGACTTCGTGATTGGTAGCTAGGTGGAGGGAGGCGCGTCAGGCCAAAACACAAAATGACAACATCAACATCAGTTGAGGGCTGCAAGTCCACTTTTTAAATGACAATATCCTGGCCGGACTACTTTTGTCAGTGATATAAGTATTTGAAATGAACATGATTTCTTAATGTCTAGTGACACATCAGGGCCATTTTATGATTAATTGAAATAGATTTCTTACATACAGCTCCTTTAAATAAGAATTAAATTATTTTAATATAGTCGATCGTGCACAAAATTAAGAATTTATTTTGAATAATTTTGTAACCCACTGGACTCCATGGATGTTCAGTGAACTTAAACGAGCCTTTGTGGACTGTGCCTCCTCAGCTGAGAAGACAACCATGGAACACAGTTTGGTTGTGTCCCTTATCTGACACATACATTTCTTGTTTTAAAGTTTGTATTACCTAGCTGATAAGTTGAGTCAGGAATGTTTGATAAGGGAATCAAGCAAAATGTGTGTTGTTGGATGTACTCGAGGGCCAGGGTTGGGAATTTCCTTTAATATAAGTACCGAATTAACCATTTATACAATACAGTCATATGAAAAAGAAAGTACACGCTTTAGAATTTTATGGTTTTATGCATCAGAACATTATAAAAATCATCTGGTCTTTAGCAGGTCTTAAAATTAGGTAAATGCAACTTTAGATGAACAACAACAACACATGACATATTACACAGTGTTATTATTTATTTAACAAAAGTAAAGCCAAGATGGAAAACCCATGGGTGACAAACTAAGGATATCCTATGATTCAATTGCTTATAGATCCACTTTTAGCAGCAATAACTTGAAGTAGTTATAATTATTGAGGTTTGAGGGCATTTGGCTATGCAAAGCTCTTGACACATCTTTTCAGTCTCGGGATCTAGACTTGACTGGGCCAGTGCAACACATTTATTTTTTTATTTTTCAGCAATTCTGGTGTAGATTTGCTGGTGATCTTCAGATCATTGTCCAGTTGCATTACCCAATTTTGGCCAAGCTTTAGCTGTCGGCTGGGTGACCTCACATTTGACTCTAGAATACTTTGGTATACAGAGGAGTTCATGGTCGTCTCAATGACTGCAAGGTGCCCAGGGCCTGTGGATGCAAAACAAGCCCAAAATCAGTAACCCACCATCAGCGTGATGGACAGTTGAAAGGACGTGTTTAGTTTTTGCCTAACTTGGCGCTGTGCATTATGGCCAAACATCTCCACTTTGGTCTCGCCTGTCCAAAGGAAGTCTTGTGGTTTGTTCAAATGCAACTTTGCAAACCTAAGTTGTGCTTCTTCTCTCTTTTTAGAGAAAAGAAGCTTTCTCCTGGTAACCATTCCAAACATGCCATAGTTGTCCCATCTTTTTCTAACTGTACCGTCATGAACTTTAACATGTTAACTGAGTCCTGTAGAGTCTGAGTTGTAGCTCCTGTTTCTCTGAGCATTGCACGGTCTGATCTTGGGGTGAATTTGCTGGGACGTCCACTCCTGGGAAAATTGGCAACTGTCTTGAATGTTTCCACTAGTGAATAATCTTCCTCACTGTAGAATGATGGACTTCAAATTGTTTGGAAATGGCCGTATAACCCTCCCAGACTGATGGCAGCAACAATTGCTTCTCTAAGATCATTGCTGATGTCTTTCCTCCTTGGTATTGTGTTAACACACACTTGAAGGCTCTAGACGAGCAAACTGCCAAAACTTCTGCTTTTATAGAGGGGATCACACTTGCTGATGGTCGATTAATCAAAGACATCTGATTAGCTGCGCCTGACTGCTACTTGCCCTCTTAATTCCAATGGAAGCAGTAATGGTGTACATATTTTGTCACACATGGCCTTTAATTTTTGCCTAGTTTTTGTTAAATCAATAATGACACACTGTTGTTGTTCATTTGAGGTTGTATTTACCTAATTTTAAGACCTGCCAAGGACCAGATTAATCTTATTATTTCCTGATACATAGGCAACAGAATTCAATAGGCTGTCCTTTCTTTCTCACATGACTGTGGTTGTTTGATGTCTTTTGCTCTTTATTAAATTGGGGTTAACTTGTTTTTTTGTTTTGTTTTTTTCACCTTTCAGACCTGATGCTGCTCAAAGAGGAGAGTCCAGATATGAATGAAATGGAGGAGGAAGATCAGTATGAGAAACATGATTTCATAAATGAAGATATACTTTGCTCACAGACTGAGAACTCTTCCTCACAAAAAAGAGGTGAGCAGGCAGGATCTAAAAGATCTTTTACTTGCCATCAGTGTGGAAACTTTTTCAGTACAGCAGGAAACCTTAAAATCCACATGAGAGTTCATACTGGAGAGAAGCCTTTCACATGTGATCAGTGTGGAAAGAGTTACACACGAAGCAATACCTTAAAGGATCACATGATGGTTCACACTGGAGAAAGACCTTTCGAATGTGATCAGTGTGGAAAAAGTTACACGCGAAGCAAGACCTTAATGATTCACATGAGGATTCACACTGGAGAAAGGCCTTACACATGTAATCAGTGTGGAAAGAGTTTCATACGTAAAGACAACCTTAAATTACACATGAAAATTCACACAAGAGAGAACCATTTTATATGCCATCAGTGTGGAAAGAGTTTCAAAGACATAGAACACCTTAACAAGCATGTGATAATTCACACCGAAGAGAAGCCTTTCAAATGTCACCAATGTGGAAAGAGGTTCAAAATAAGTAAAAACATTAAGGCACACATGAGAAGTCACAGTGAGGAGAAGCCTTTCAAGTGCCATCAATGTGGAAAGGGATTCGTAATAGATAAGGACCTCACAAGACACATGAGAAGTCACACTGACGAGAGACCTTTCAAGTGCCATCAATGTGGAAAGGGTTTAAAACATGAAGAATCGCTTGCTTACCACATGAAGATTCACACTGGAGAGAAGCCTTTCAGCTGCCCTCAGTGTGAAAAGAGATTCATACATAAAGGACAGCTTACTGTTCACATGAGAGTTCACTCAAGAGGGAACAACTGGGAATGTAAATTTTGTGGAAAGCGTTTTGCAGAAAAGGAACTCCTTCAAATACATAGAAGTACTCACAGCCACAAAGAGAAGCCTTTCCCCTGTCCTCAGTGTGGAAAGTGTTACACATTTAAAGGACGCCTTAAGAATCACATCAGATCTCACAAAATGAAGGCATTCACCTTATTTCACCATGTGGAAAGTGGTTCATACATAAAGGACACCTTAATTGTCACATGAGACTTTATAAAAGAGAGAATGATTTAAAATGTCAACTGTGCAAAGAGTTTTACAGACAAAAACAACAACAACAAAAAACACTTAAATGGCATGTAAATATTAACAGAGGAAAGAAGCTTTTTTATTTTTCAGAATATCTTCTTTTGTGTTCAACAAAAGAAAGAAAAAAAACATACTGGTTTGGAACAACATGAGGGTGAGTAAATGATGACAGCATTTTTAAAGGGTTATTTCACCCAAAAATGAAAATTACTCACTCTTATGGGTTTGGATTTGGAATGACATAAGTCTTTCATTAATATTTGAAACACAAAGATATTTTGAATGACCATCAGAGATTTGGGTGAAAAGACTTTCAGTGAAGGGACAGAAATCTCTCAATTTTCATTAAAATATCTTAATTTCTGTAAGAAAAAAACCCTGTATGTATTCACTAATAATTTTCTTTGACATATCTATTTGTATTTTATTTGTATGCATCATTTATGCATGTACCAGGTTGATGTAAAACAATATAAAAATTATTTTGACAAAATTAAACAAATGAAATGGAAGGTCACCATGTTAGGGACAAATGAACTCCATTTTACAATACTTATTATTCTAATTTATGGGCATTGTGTACATTATGTAGACAACTCATACCCCTTTGTCCCTTTCAAAGCATACTAGTTAATAGATTATCAGAATAATATATGTATATATGTCCTGATGGATTTCTGAAGGCAGTATAGATGTATCCTTCGCTGCCTTTAATATCCCACAATCCTGTGCATTCCATTCCCTGACTGTTAACTAAAAAATAAAGATGGCATCTGAAATTTGAGGTTGGTGGTCGGTTTGTTTGTAAAGTGTACATTTTGACCAACTTTCCCCACTTTTGATGACATTTCTAGCGAGAAGTTAGTATTGTAGTAATTAAACATTCAATTTGTTGTCACCAAAGTGCTCTGTTTTGTTATCTGTCATTAAATCGTTACGCTGCCTTAGAAGTCTGTCCGAAATCAGTTTCGTGAGGTACCTTCGTGCGCTGCCTGACAAGTCATTGCCTGACAGGGCAGTGAGGCAACAAGTCAGCTGGTTTTCGGTTGCAGCAGTATTAAATTAAATGGTCATATATTTTATAAATGTACTAAATTGCAACTTCATCATCCCTAATATGTAATTACAAACATATTTAAAAGCATACAAGTTTCAATAAAAATTAAATTAAAGTGTATTTTAGTTTAATAAATGAAATTATATTTAAGTCCTACTGAAGTGGGTTAAAAAAAGAACTCTAAATTTGAGTTAATTGCATTTAACATAAATGTTAACCTATAATACATTTTCATCTCATTGCAATGAGCATGCAATATC
The DNA here is from genome assembly GCA_003731715.1 of Anabarilius grahami. Taxonomy (NCBI): domain Eukaryota; kingdom Metazoa; phylum Chordata; class Actinopteri; order Cypriniformes; family Xenocyprididae; genus Anabarilius; species Anabarilius grahami. Next base: position 7,906,337 of record RJVU01027559.1, on the reverse strand, counting down.
CGAAAACATTACATTCAGTTCACGCTCAAGTACATACTTTAAAGTAAATGATTTTTAATAAGAATTACACTTTTTAAAAGTGTACTCTTTATCAAGACACAGTTTGAAGAAACTTCGTCAAGCTATGAGCTTCTTAAGATATCAAGTAGCCTGGTTAAATCAGTCAGCTACATTTCATGTTAGTAACAAAAAGTAGATAACTACACTGAAAATACATAAGGGGGCAATATATTAAAAAAATTGTATGTGTATGTAATTTGTAATTTCATCATAGCCAATAATAATTTCTTTGTCTTTTCAACAATAAGAGGTTTTTAATTAATCTCTATTAGAGTGAAAGTGTTACACCAGAACAGATAGATGTACTAACAGAATATTGAATAACAGTAGCATATATGCTGCTATAACAAGGAGCATGAAATGTCTCCAAAGACTTGATGTCCCTGATGGGACTTCTGCGCGCTGGGACTCCTTTCTTTTATCATAGGCTCCACAGTTCAGATTTAATAGTCTTCTTGTTGACTCTCAGCGTAGTTAGTGGTTTGATTCTCATTCATCTAGTTATCATTGTGAGATTTCCAGCCAAAGTCATCAGAGCTGCCAGACTCTACTGATAACAGCCATGGTTATTTGCTCATGTTTCCTTTAAATTTAAAAATTCTGCAATTATTTATTACCTGATGTTACATTTAAATGAAAAAATTTGCAATTATTTACTGACCCTGATGTTTCTGTGGTGACTTGATGACTTCTTTCTAGTCTTGCAGTCTCTCGTGTTCTTGCTCAGACGTAAACAGGCTCTGATGTCTCTGGTGTGGCGGCTTGAGTTCCTGTCAGGTTGGAGTTGGACTTCAGGCTTCAGTTCAAGTCTTGAGCTCAAGCCCTCCACCAAGGACAGCAAGTATGTTATTTCCTATACAATACAAAGATTATATGAACAAGTCAACTCATGAATGTTTTTAGAGCTGATTTACAACAGAATTGAATTCTGTTTGCATCACCGATTTTGTTATTTTCCTGTTTATTACCGTGAAGCCGCTTTGAAAATGAAGGTGAAAATTAAGCTTTTATAAATGAAGGTGGCTTGACTATAACAAGGACATTACAATGAACACAAATTTGAATGTTATAGTCAAGTCAAGTTCATTTATATAGTGCCTTATACAGATTGTTTCAAAGCGGCTTCACGGTAATAAACAGGAAAATAACAGAATCCGTGATGCAAACAGAATTCAATTCTGTCGTAAATCAGCTCTAAAAACATTCATGAGTTGACTTGTTCATATAATCTTTGTATTGTATAGGAAATAACATACTTGCTGTCCTTGGTGGAGGGCTTGAGCTCAAGACTTGAACTGAAGCCTGAAGTCCAACTCCAACCTGACAGGAACTCAAGCCGCCACACCAGAGACATCAGAGCCTGTTTACGTCTGAGCAAGAACACGAGAGACTGCAAGACTAGAAAGAAGTCATGAAGTCACCACAGAAACATCAGGGTCAGTAAATAATTGCAGATTTTTTCATTTAAATGTAACATCAGGAAATAAATAATTGCAGAATTTTTAAATTTAAAGGAAACATGAGCAAATAACCATGGCTGTTATCAGTAGAGTCTGGCAGCTCTGATGACTTTGGCTGGAAATCTCACAATGATAACTAGATGAATGAGAATCAAACCACTAACTACACTGAGAGTCAACAAGAAGACTATTAAATCTGAACTGTGGAGCCTATGATAGAAGAAAGGAGTCCCAGCACGCAGAAGTCCCATCAGGGACATCAAGTCTTTGGAGACATTTCATGCTCCTTGTTATAGCAGCATATATGCTACTGTTATTCAATATTCTGTTAGTACATCTATCTATCTGTTCTGTTCTGCTATGATGAAATTACATACACATACAATTTTTTTAATATATTGCCCCTTTATTTATCTTCAGTGTAGTTATCTACTTTTTGTCATTAACATATAATGTAGCTGACTGAATTTCTTTCTTTTTTTTTCAAGAGGAATTTAACTACTTATTTAGCCAGGCTACTTGATCCCTAAGAAGCTTCAAATTGCGTCTTGAAAAAGAGTACACTTTTAAAAAGTGTAATTCTTATCAAAAATCATTTTACTTTAAAGAATATACCTGAGTGTAAACTGAATTTAATGATTTTGGACATTGCATGCTCATTGCAATGAGACAAAAATGTATTATAGGCACACATTTATGGAATCAGCTCAACTTTATTTACTTTTTTCGACCCACTTAAGTAAGACTATATAATTTCATAATTTCTTCTATCGTCACTGAAATATAGTTTAAATGTACAGACAATAATTTATGGTAAACTAAAATACACTTGAATTTTTATTGAAACTTGTATGCTTTTAAATGTGTGTAATTACACATTTGTGATGATGAAGTTGCAATTTAGTACATTTATAATATACAGTCAACCAAAAAATTATTCAGACAACCTTGAACATTTCATTCATTATTACAATTTATTTACTGTAGTTTTTTTAAAAAAAGGTAATAAAATATGACAAGATCTCCCCAGAGAGAGTTAAACTGTGTCAGAAAAAAATGAATCTTAATTATGTCAGATAACACTTAAGCAAAACATGGTCAGGTCAAAGTGTCTGAATAATTTTTGCTCCCAAATTTTTATCAATTTTACTTTTAGTGATGTCTTTACTACCTTCCTGGCCCTGGAAAATGGTAATGTGTTCATTTCTATGGGGGATCAGGAAGCTCTCGGATTTCATTAAAAATATCTTAATTTGTGTTCTGAAGATGAAATGGTTTTGAACGGCTTTGGGACGACATAAGGGTGAGTAATTAATGAAAGAATTTTCATTTTTTGGCGAACTAACCCTTTAAAACTCCCATGAGAATTCAGGAGAGAGACTGTGTTATAGTAATAATAAAAATCTTTCGCCTTCACACTTAGCGATAAAGCTGAAAAGTCATGCAGATGAGAAATCCTGTTTGTGTGGAATTTTTTCTTAAATGGCTCAGCAGTTTAAAATCACACCAGAGATTTCATATACATGTGAAACCTATTATCAGAGCAATACTTGAAAAGAAAGCAACAAATCTAAGAAGAACTTTTGTGTGAGGGTGCATTCATTTATGTTAAACAAAGTTGCTGCTCTTTGTCTATTGTCTCCTGGGCTGTAACTAGGAAATTCTGAGGCCCCAGAAAAAAAACAAAAAAAAAACATAAATATACATATACATATCTTGTGCCATATATCCTAATAGGGATTTCTTACAAAATAACAAAACAAACTATTAAATAAATGCATATAAAGGTTTTCACTGAACATAAGAAAGAGGACCACATTGGAAATAAGCCTATGACTTTTTTGTCTCTGTTGTCCTAGTATGCAGTTTTTGAAATGGTGTATGGATATTGGGCTTTCTTGTACAATTTTATAAAACTTGTCTAAAAAAACAAACAAACACCAGCTTTTGCTTATTTTATATAATGTTTATACAAATTTGATATAAATATTACATCAAAATGGTCTTAAAATTTTGACACTTAGATTTTGAAATTCTTAAAAATGCCATTACAGAATAAAGAATGAAATCTCTGTAAACAGAAGAATGTCCTTGTACTATTTTTACATTTCCACTCTGAATTTATTTGACATTTTATTATGTGTATGCCGTCTTATTTATGTACATTTCAATGCACTTTCTGTAATTTTAGACAGCATGTGGACGGGACTTTTATTTTGGTCTGGCGTTATGACATCATAAGACTGCACTGCTCTCCTCTGGCTGAACAAAGGTTTGAGTTTTTGTGTGAGTATTTGAGGGGTTTAAATTGATACAAATCGTTCAATCAGTTAATATCTTACATCTAATCCACTCGTTTCAAATTACGTGCCATGTGACGCTTTACAGTTCAGTTTTCAGGTAATGGATNAAATTCTTAAAAATGCCATTACAGAATAAAGAATGAAATCTCTGTAAACAGAAGAATGTCCTTGTACTATTTTTACATTTCCACTCTGAATTTATTTGACATTTTATTATGTGTATGCCGTCTTATTTATGTACATTTCAATGCACTTTCTGTAATTTTAGACAGCATGTGGACGGGACTTTTATTTTGGTCTGGCGTTATGACATCATAAGACTGCACTGCTCTCCTCTGGCTGAACAAAGGTTTGAGTTTTTGTGTGAGTAATTGAGGGGTTTAAATTGATACAAATCGTTCAATCAGTTAATATCTTACATGTAATTTAAAACGAGTGGATTAGGTGCCATGTGACGCTTTACAGTTCAGTTTTCAGGTAATGGATAACTGCCGACTTCTTTCTATCATTTGTTTTCCTGATATTAAACATGAATAATGTCCAAACACACAGGCACAAGAAACAATTGGTGAAACAACTGATATCTACGTGACACTGTTTTCAAGATGGCATTTATTAAAGAGGAGACTGAAGACATGAGAATTTCAGAACCATTGAGAGTGAAACATGAAGATACTGAGGAGCAAGAAGGTTGGTTTTCAAATGTGAACTTTTCAATAAATTATCATTTTGAAAAGTCATGACATGAAATTGACATGATAGAATCTGAACATATGAAGAATATAGACATTTGAGTGCCACAACTAAAACAGATTAGCGTAAAAATGCTGTTATGTCATAATCAATAAATCAATCATTATAGACACTGCAGAATCCTGAGTTAAATCCATGCTTTTTAAGAGAAATGTCAATTTACAAGACACAGAACTCTTAGTGTTGTCACGATACCAAAGTTTAGGTAGTCTGTGTCAATACCAGTTTCAGTATATAGCAAAAACTTTTAGAACTATTAAACGGTGTAATTATTTGATCTATTTTTAAAAATGGTTGGTCTTCAGGGCACAGCTATGCAACATGTACATTTATGTGACTCTAGCGCAGCAGTTGTCCACTCAGTGGACCAAAACACATCTTAAAGGATTATTCCACTTTCAAATAAAATTTTCCTGATAATTTACTCACCCTCATGTCATCCAAGATGTTCATGTCTTTCTTTCTTCAGTCGAAAAGAAATTAAGGTTTTTGATGAAAACATTCCAGGATTATTCTCCTTATAGTGGACTTCAATGGCCTCCAAACAGTTGAAGGTCAAAATTACAGTTTCATTGCAGCTTCAAAGGGCTTTAAACGATACCAGACGAGGAATAAGGGTCTTATCTAGTGAAACGATCGGTCATTTTTGAAAAAATATAACTGTTTATGCTTTATAAACACAAATGATCGTCTTGCACGTGCTTCCATTTTCCGTATTGTTTAAAAAGCTTACGCTGTATGTCTTACGCCTTTCCTATTCAATAGAACGAATGCGGCGCCAGTTCCGTTTTTTTTTTTCGTAAGTAGAATAGGGAAGGCGTAGGACATACAGCGTAAGCTTTTGAAAGAATACGGAAAGTGGAGGCTTAAAGCTCTTTGAAGCTGCACTGAAATTATAATTTTGACCTTCAGCCATTTGGAGACCATTGAAGTCCACTATAAAGAGAATAATCATGTAATGTTTTCATCAAAAACCTTAATTTCTTTTTGACTGAAGAAAGAAAGACATGAACCTCTTGGATGACATGGGGGTGAGTAAATTATCAGAAAAACTTTATTTGAAAGTGGACTAATCCTTTAAAGTGTTTGTTCACACAAAAATGAAATTTCTGTCATTAAATACTCACCCTTATGTCATTCCAAAACTGTAATTTCGGAACACAAACTTAAGATATTTTTGATGAAATCAGAGCTTTCTGATCGACCCAGAAGCAGCAACATCATTGCAACATTCAGTGCCCAGAAAAGGTTGTAAAGACATCATTAAAATAGTCCATGTGAATACAGTGGTTCAACCTTAATATTTTGAAGTGACGCAAATACTTTTTGTGCACAAATAACAAACAAAAATAACAACTTTATTCCTTTTTGAAGGTACTCAAGGATCAAAGTTGGGAAGTCCTGATCTTAATGATCATAAAATTACTGTTACAGGTATTTAAACTTACTAATTTTCCATTAATATGATAATGATAGAATATCCTTTAACACATTGAATACAAGTAGTCGTTTGATGTCTTTTGCTTTGTGTTAAGAAATTGGGCTTAACTTGTATTTTTCTTTTTTCAGACCTGATACCACTCAAAGAGGAGAATCCTGAACTGAGTGAAACGGAGGAGAAACAACAGTGTGAGAAACATGATTTCATAGCTGAAGAAAAACTTTGCTTGCAGAGTGAAAACTCTTCCTCACAAAAAAGTGGTGAGGAGGCAAGAAGATCTAAAAGATCTTTCACCTGTCAACAGTGTGGAAACTCGTTCACTACAGCAAGAAACCTTAAAATCCACATGAAAGTTCATACTGGAGAGAAGCCTTTCACATGTGATCAGTGTGGAAAGAGTTACACAAAAAAAAAGACATTAAATGATCACATGAGGATTCACACTGGAGAAAGACCTTTCGAATGTGATCAGTGTGAAAAGACTTACACACGTAAAGACTCCCTTAATTTCCACATGAGGATTCACTCAGGAGAGAACCATTTTATATGCCATCAGTGTGGAAAGCGTTTCACACGTAAAGACTCCCTTAAATTACACATGAGAATTCACACAGGAGAGAACTGTTTTATATGTCTTCAGTGTGGAAAGCATTTCACACGTAAAGACACCCTCAATGTACACATGAGAATTCACACAGGAGAGAATTGTTTTATATGTCATCAGTGTGGACAGAGTTTCACGTCTTTGAAACGCCTTAACAAGCACAGGATAATTCACTCCGAAGAGAAACCCTTCAAATGTGACCAATGTGAAAAGGTGTTCAAAATGAAAAAGCACCTCAAGCGACACATGACAAGTCACACTGTGGAGAAGCCTTTTAAGTGCCATCAGTGTGGAGTCTGTGAACAGGTGTTCAATAGAAAGAAGGACCTAAAGAGACACATGACAAATCACACTGCAGAGAAGCTTTTTAAGTGTCATCAGTGTGGAAAGTGTTTAAAACATGAAGAATCGCTTGCTTATCATATGAGACTTCACACAGGAGAGAGGCCTTTCAGCTGCCTTCAGTGTGGAAAGAGTTTCATAAATAAATCATACCTTACTACTCACATGAGAGTTCACTCAAGAGAGAATATTTTTAAATGTACTCGATGTGGAAAGAGTTTTACAAAGAAGAAACACCTTAGACTGCATGAAAGTGCTCACCCCAAAGAGCAGCATTTCCCCTGTCCTGAGTGTGGAAAGAGTTTCACACCTAAAGAAAACCTCAAAAAACACATGAGAATTCACACTGGAGAGAGACCTTACACCTGGGAAGATTTTCTTACATAAAGTTGTCACATGAAAATCCACAAAAGAAGGAACCATTTAAAGCCCAGGACACATCAAGCTGACGGTCGGCCATCGGGTAATGTCGGGCTGTTTTTGAGAGTCAATCGGCTTCGTTTTTTCTGTGAGTTCTGCACCGGTGGCTCTCATCAGATGCTCAAATCAAATCATGACGAGAAGTAAATGGAACCACACCTCAAGACACTGTTCGAATGTTGTCAGGTTTTTGTCCTTAAAACACTTTTGTGTGTGGGACTAATTTCTTGTTCATCTCATCCTAAGCCTCTGTTGCAAATTCCAAAATGTCATTTCAGAGCTAGTAACAGAGGTAAGTAGTAACAGTTCGGCAGCAGCATCTCTACTAATAGCGAAACTGTAAGTTTATCTACCCTCAAGAACTGCACCGTTATTACCTCGCTGGTGAGAAATGTCATGTGTGCATATGCATAATGTATTTTGTGGCAAAAACCATGACAATACTTCGTTGTTTTTATCCTGTTGTTTACTATATTTACTTGCTTGGTCGGTGTCGTTTAGTTTTTTTCCGCGGTTGTAGGCTGTAAGGACCTTTTGAAATAACTGGAACTGTGGAACTGTAATGTGGTCAAGACCTGCCTATTATTACTTTGGCTGTGCGTTTGCCAGAAAATGATTGCACGCCTTAGAACGTTTGTCAACCAATCAGGTTCAAGCATTCAACAGCCTCATAGTATAATTTAATAATAACCAAGAGCTGACATGCCAGGGACAAATTGGCAGACATAATGGAAAACGCTATACATATCTGTTAAGAGTGAGACTGGTGTAAACGATAGTAAAGGCAATCGCTGTTTGCTTTTCAACAACACATACCTAATGAGGGAAAACTAGTCAAGAAAAACAGTAGTCGACTCCAACAGCAGTCACGCTAAGCAGGATTCGAGATGGTCCTCACTGCAGAACACGAGATCCAGGGGGTGGGGTTGGATCCAGATCCAACTCCTCCCTCTTTACATTTCTCTAAAGTTAAACCTACCCATCTCCAGCCCCTGGATCTAGATCCAACTCCTCCCACTTTACATTTCCTAAAGGTTGGCATACACTGTGCGATTTCAGCAAGGTTACCAACTCACACTGTACGAGTAGATTGCATGCGGTGTAAAGCTAAAGCGCACAATTTATGTGCTCGCACTATGTGGTCCGATGGTCGAGCTGTGACTTGTCCCAACTCACTATAGTAAGCCTATAATTTTAAATAAAGTTAAAGTAAACAAAAACGGCCTACTTTATGTGTGAAGCTACTATTCATAATGTACTTTTTTTCCAGTGTGCTGACTTTTCTTTGCTAATTTTCTTTGAATTAAGACTCTTAAGGGAAAATCGTGAATTTTAGCATTTGAGTGAGCGACTTTTCAAAAGTTGCTAAAAGTTGTCAAATAAGATTTACAAGTAGCTAAATTTATTGCTGGGTGCTTTCTGGAAGAAAAAAAAAGGCTAAATTATACAACAAAATTGCTAAGTTGGCACCACTGCTTTTATGTATGTACATTTATTTTCTATGCACTTTCTGTTTAGAAAGGATGTTGACGGGACTTTTATTTTGGTCTGGTGTTATGACATCATAAGGCTGCACCGCTCTCTGGCTAAACAAAGGTTTGAGTTTTTGAACGCTTAATTATTTGACGTGTTTAAATTGATACAAATCGTTCAATCTACTCGTAGTTTTTACAAGTAATGTGAAATGAATGCATTTCATGTGAGGTGCCGTGTGACGCTTTAAAGTTCATTTTTCAGTTGATAGTTGCCGTTTTCTCATTCAGTTTCTAAATCGTGACTTCAGGAAGGATGATTTAATCATATTACACCCATTTTATTATATTTTTGTGTCTGAAACTTAACTATTAAGCGTTGCATTAACTGATAGTATTGGCCCTAAAGCGCTATTTTATGTTATCTGTTTGTGATTAAAGTACGTTTATACGCGAGTAACAAATCAGGGTTGGATTTATATTTCTTTCTATTGTTTTCTTCATTTCAAACCTGGAAAATGTCCAAACATACAGGAACAAGAAACTCTTGGTGAAACAGCTGAGATCAACACTGTTTTCAAGATGGCGTTTATTAAAGAAGAGACTGGAGACATTTCAGAACCATTGAGAGTGAAACAAACAGGTTGGTTTTCAAATGTGAACAGAGAACTTATTTTTTTCCTCATTAAAATGTTGACTTTTAAGTAAATAAATTATAATTTTGAAAAGCCATGAAGGAGTCTGAACATATGAAGAATCCAGTCTCATATGCCACAATTAAAGCTGATTTGCTAAAAATATTTATAATTGTCTTAATGTCATTATCACCAAATCTGTTATAATGTCAAAAGCACCAAATCATTCACCATAATAGGCACTGTGGAATATGGGGGTTAAATCAATGCTTTTTAAGAGATAAAAGTACATTTACAAGATGTAGAGCACTTAGTGTTGTTACGATACCAAAGTTTAGGTAGTTGTGTCAATACCAGTTTCAGTATATAGCAAAAACTATTAGAACTATTAAACAGTGTAATTATTTTATTTATTTATTTTAAAATGGAATGCATAAGTTATCAGTAAATAATACATTAAAGCGATAATTCACCCTCAAATGAAAATTAATTACTAAATTACATAAATTTACTCACCCTGGTGTTTTTCTAATACCATATTCCATTCTTTCTTTTATACACCACAAAAGGAGAATTTAAAAAAAAAGTCCTGCTCCCGCTCGTCCATATAATGGCAGTGAATAGCGACCAGCATCAAGCTTTTAAAAAAAAGACGTATCACAGAAAGATCCCATGCGACACGTCGTATATTCCTAGTGTTCTGGGTGTATATGATATTAAATTTAAAGTATTAGTTTACGAAAATCCTGACTTTGGCCGTTGGTCTTCAGTGCACGGCTATGCAACGTGCGCGTTCATGTGTCTCTATTAGCGCCGCAGTTCACTCCATCAAAAAAAGTTGTAAAATCTTCTAAAGTCTTAATTTCTCGCAACTTGTGTGCTTTTTCTGGGCAAGACGAAGTAAACTGTGGTGCTTATAGAGTCTCAAGAACGCGCACGTTACATATTCGTGCACAGAACACGGATGCAAATTTTTTAATTTGATAAAACATATTGATTTTCTAATTCATGTACAAAGACAAACACTGGAATTGGAATGATCTACTGGTATCAACATTGTTGCCTTAAAAGGCTCTGAAAAAAGGTATCTCTGATTACAAACTGATTTAATTTTTTTTTGTAATTTTTATATTCCAAAGTCTGATGTAAAATCCTTGATATATTATTATGATTGGAAGTTGGTTGATCCTGTGTCATTCTCTACTGCAATCAGTGACTCCCCTTTCTGCCTGTTTCTGTCTTTTCAATGCAGAAGACCTTCTTAATGTCTATGATGAAATTACTTCTACTTTTTTGAATGAATATTCTCCTTAAAATCTATATATATTCCATCCTCTTGCACTTATTCCTTGTTCAACACTGAGCTTAGGGCAATGAAAACCAAGGGCCGCCGTCTAGAAAGTCTTTATAAGAAAACTCTGCTTTCTGTTCACTCCTTGGCATATACTGAACACATTCAGCAGTATAGGGTAACTCTTTAAAAGCACTATATAAATAAAAATGATTATTAACCTTTAGCATGTTGAATACAAATATTTGTTTGATGTCTGTTGCTTTATGAAATTGGGGTTAACGTGTATTTTTCTTTTTTCACCATTCAGACCTGATGCCGCTTAAAGAGGAGAGTCAAGAACTGAATGAAATGAAGGATAAACAACATTATAAAAAATCTGATTGCATGTATGAAAAAAAACTTTGTTCGGAGCCTGAAAAGTCTTTCTCACAAAAAAGAGGTGAGGAGGCTGGAAGATCTAAAAGATCTTTGACCTGTCAACAGTGTGTAAAATCGTTCGCTACAGCACAAAACCTTAGAATTCACTTGAGAGTTCATACTGGAGAGAAACCTTTCACATGTGATCAGTGTGGAAAAAGTTTCACACAAAACAATACCTTAAAGGATCACATGAGGATTCACACTGGAGAAAGACCTTTCTTGTGTGGTGAGTGCGGAAAGGATTTTACGCGTAAAATCTGCCTTGATGTCCACATGAGGATTCACTTAAGAGCGAAGCGTTTTATATGTCATCAGTGTGGACAGAGTTTCACGGCTTTGAAACGCCTTAACAATCACATGATAACTCACTCCAGAAAGAAGCCCTTTAAATGTTACCAATGTGAAAAGGTGTTCAATTTTAAAAAAGAGCTGAAGAGACACTTGGAGCAGTGTTTTATGTGCCATCAGTGTGAAAAGTGTTTAGAACATGAAGAATCCCTTAATAACCACATGGAACTTCACCATGCTGGAGAAAAGCCTTTCACTTGTCCTCAGTGTGGAAAGGGTTTCATAGATAAAGGATACTTCAATGCTCACATGAGAGTTCACAAAAGAGAGAACGATTTGAAATGTGATCAATGTGGAGAGATTTTTACAACAAATAAACTTCTTAGATTGCATAAAAACACTCACCCCGAAGAGCAGCAATTCCCTTGTCCTGAGTGTGAAATGAGTTTCACATCTAAAGGAAACCTTAAGACTCACAGGAGGATTCACACTGGACAGAGAGCTTACTCCTCGGAAGATTTTCTTATATAAAGAACACCTTAATTGTAACATGAAAATTCAGAAAAGAGGAAACAATTTAAAGCTCTGGACACTTGCGGGTTGGTTCAAAACAGATCAGAGAGAAATTTCAAAAAGAAGAATTTAAGAACTAAAGGAAAGAAAAGTACAGTGTCGGGGCGTTTTACTGAAATAGTTAACCAGGGCGGATTAAGTGCTGGTATGTGATATGTAACACTGTGAAGTGCTGTGTATGACAATAAACTAATGATATCCAGCCTTTGCCTGTGCTGAACATATTTAATTTCTAGTTTGTTTGTGTTCGGGAAGTTGCAGTGATGGCTTTTAGTATATATATGTTAGTCTTACTGTTACCTATAAGCTAGTGTGTTCCAAAACAATGACAATTTGCTTTTAGAAGATATAAGCATTCAAAACTTACAGTCCCTCACTTCCACCAATATGAATCAACGATTTTGATGACATCACCCTGCACTTCAGCTTCTCATCAGATTTTTTCATCAGATGCACTCTAGAATCTAAAGCTTTCCACTCCTTAGACGCTGAAGCTACGGCTAAAATCAGTCACTGATAGAGCACAAATTAACCCATTTGTGCCCAAATTTTTTGAATGGTTTCATGCATATAGTCATGTTAATAGTGTGAACATGTTCTGCATTTATTTTCCCCAGGTTTTTTTTTCTTTTCTTAAAAAACGTATTTGAATGTGCAGCAACTATAGTTGCCGGTGGGCAAATATGTTGTATGCACCACTTCAATGTAAAATTTGAATAGGAGGTTAACATTTATGCATCTAACTCAAAATAACTGGTTTCAATAGATCAACAGATTAATCAAAGTTGAAGAACATTCGATGCGAACACAAAAAAGCTGCATCTAGTTTATAATCTCTTGAATATGAAAACAAAACAAACAACAAATCCGTTTGTTTTAAAGTGGTGGTACATAGTGCAGCCATTAAGTTGCTCCAACAGAACATTGTGAATCAAAATGTTAAATTACATTGTTCATTAGAAATAATTACTCATATATGTGACCCTGGACCACAAACCCAATCATAAGTCGCACGGTTATATATGTATATAGCCAACAATACATTGTATGGGTCAAACTTATTGATTTTTTTTTCTTTAATGTCAAAAATCATTAGGATACTAATTAAAGATCATGTTCCATGAAGATATTTTGTAAATTTTCTACTGTAAATATATAAAAAATTCTTTTTGTGAGTGGATATACATTGTTAAGGACTTCCTTTGGTCGACTTTAAGGCAATTTTCTCAATATTTCGATTTTTTTTGCACCTTCAGATTCCAGATTTTCAAATAATTTATATCTTGGCCAAATGTCCCATCCTAACAAACCATACATCAATGGAAAGCTTATATATATATTCACCTTTCATATGGTGTATAAGTCTCAATTTCAAAAAATTGTCCAGGGTCACATATAACAAACAAACAAAAAAATAAACAAATAACAATATATAATATATAACAATATAAAATAATATGAAAGCAAAAAGCACTAAACAAGACCAATAACCTTGATTTATTAACCCATTAAACACGGTATACCCCATTTCCCCATGATATATGTACTTACAAGTCATTTGCCCACCGGCAACTATAGTTGCCGCTTGGACTTTTGACTAAGTATACAAAAAATTATAGATCTCTTGTAAGATTTGTTTTGTTTGGATGATTCTAGAGACCCTCATGATTATGTAGATATATATATATGTCAACAAAAAAATCTTATTATTAACATGAAAATTACTTTTCTTTGGGAGGGTTTGCCTTTGCTTCCTGGAAGTAGGGGTTGGAAGTCGACAACCTCATGTCACAGGAAGGAAGTGAATACCTTTTTTTTGTTCTTGAAATCCTTTATTTGGTTGTTTTCTTGCATATAATTGAGACATAAAACATGGAAAACGTCTAGAAAAAAAGGTACAAAAGGAAAATGACAACCATACACTGCGGCAACTATAGTTGCCGGTGGGCTAAAAGCGCCCACACAGTCTGTTATGGTCCAGAGACACGATAGCACAGAGTGAATCATATGCGTGAGTCGGTGCAAACCAGAAAATGTATCTGACCCATTTGAATTCTGCACAGCATGCTATATTTTAAAGTGATATTGAGGAGATCACGAGGAAAAGTGGTTAGATTAAGAGGAAACTGCAGCTTTACTAAGCCCAAGAGCTCTGGCCGAGCTGTGATATAAACGAAACGCTATTGGCTAATTGAAAAGGGGGAGGAGCTATTCGATATGTCCCACCCTACCCTATCTTCCTGTTTCAGTGGAAATAACGTCAACACTGAATAATGCTGCATTTTTCAAGGCACTTCAGTGTGCCTTAAGGTTTGAAAGAGTAAAGCCATATCATGCTTAACATAACTTTTTTTGTGCAGACGCAAGGTGATGTCATAGCTTTTATCAGCACTATTCTTTGTTGTGATCCTAGCCTAAACTATCAATGGTTTGGATAGAGTTTTACAGAAAAGAAACATCTTACAAGGCCACGTAAAGTTTCACCTTTCCACACTCGAAAGAGTTTCACACTTAAAGGAAACCTTAAAGCCCGGAACACACCAAGCCAACAAAATAGCGGCGACGAAAACAGACTGCGGGGTTGGCTCACGTCAGCAGCGTCGGCAATTAAAAAAAAAAAATTCTCCCATTCACTCTGGCCATTTAACTGTGATCACTGTAATAATAATTTAAAAAATATATATTTTGCCTTCACACCTAGAGATAAACCTGAAAAGTCATGCAGGTGAGAAATCCTGTTTGTGTTCTCTGTGTGGAAAGACTTTTAAATGGCTCTGCAATTTAAGATCGCACCAGAGATTTCTACGGGATCCGTAATTTAATAGGTAAGAGTGTCTAATAAATAAGTATCTAATGACTAAATACTAATATCTAATAATATGTAGTATCTAATGAATATGTACTAGTGTCTTATATAGGTACTAGTATCTAATGAATGAGTTGCAGTAGACTATCTAATAAATAAGAACCAGTATCTAATGCATAAACTAGTATCTTTTTAAAAAGCACAAGTACCTAAAGAATAAGCACTAGCTAATAAATAAGTACTAGTACTCAATGGGATAAATACTAGTAGCCTATCTAAAAATAAGTAGTAGCATGAAAATAGATAGGCTACACTTGGCATTCAATGTTGTAATAGAAAAGCATGTTAAAGTTCAGATCACTCCTGTATAACAGCATGAGAATAATTGTTGACTTGCCTCAGTTGTCATCGGGGTATAAATGGTTTCTGCACTAAAAGGTCAAAATTTTGCCTTTAGACAGAATCTAGCATTTCAAATGGTGCTCACGCTATCATTAGTAGTTTTTATTTTATTTTATTTTTTTCAGCTGACAACTATTTGTTTTTAAATACGTAATTCAATAATTCACTTGACCTTTTCCGCTATGAATGTCTTTGACATATTATTTGTATGTAGTCTTTTATGTATGTACATTCCTATGCGCTTTCTGCGATTTTTAGGTAGTATTTGTAGACGGGACTTTTATTTTGGTCTGGTGTTATGACATCACAAGGCTGGACCGTTCTTCTCTGGCTCAACAAAGGTTCGAGTTTTTAAACGCTTATTTATTTGGTGCGTTTAAATTGATACAAATCGTTAAATGCATTAGTATTTTGTAAATGTGATATGCCTTGTAACGCTTTGCAGTTCCGTTTTCAGTAACTGCCGTTTTCTCTCTTGTCATTCAATTCTTCTTTTTCTAAATCGTGTCTTCAGTAATAATTATTTCATTAATTCAATTTTATTGTTTCTTTTTTGTGCTTGAAAACTGAACTATAAGACGTTGCATGAAACCTGATAGTTTGTCTAGTAAATTGCTCGTTTATGATTGTTATTTGTCTGAGTAAAGCTCATTCATACATGAGTAACAGATACATTTTACAAGTGTTTATATTTTATATTTCTTTCCGTTGATTGTTTTCCTCCTATTAAACATGACAAAATGTCTAAACATGCAGGAACAAGAAAGTTTTCAAGATGGAATTTATAAAAGAGGAGACTGAAGACATAAGTATTTCAGAACAATTCAGTCTGAAAAATGAAGATGCTGAAGATCATACAGGTTGGTTCATAAGCAATCTATTATTATTAATAAAATGTTGACCTTTAAACAAAGTGATAAAAATTCATATGAGACACCTAATTGTCTCAAATGCATATGTCAATATGTTCATATTGTCACCTAAATTCATATGAGAGACACCTAAAGCTGATGTATGGTACGCAGAGTGGGTCACCTCATGATTGAATGATGTGAAGTCCTCTGAGGTGTGTGTTTACATTGTGTTTAGATATTAAAAGCTGTTGTTGACCACTGATCCGGAGTTGTAGCTCTCATCTGCTACTAATGTCCAAATGATCTAAAATTTAAGATCCAACACAAAACCACACTCTAAAAATGAATGTTCTTTAATTGTTCTTTACACATAGTTCTGTTTAGAACCATATCATCCTGCACTCTCAGAAAAAGGATACAAAGGCTGTCAATGGGCTTTTAACACCTTTTAAAAAGGTACACATATGTACCTTTAAAGTACCAATATGCACCGTGTAGGTACAAAGGTGTACCCTATGGGTACCACAGGGAGCTTTTCTTTTTTTTTTCTGAGAGTGTGAGGAACCCTTTTAAGATGAAATGGAGATTTTGGGGTTCTTCATACTCACCTTTTTGTTTTTTTAAATCTGCAACTTTCAAAAACTTATTTCAAAGCAATCGCATTGATTTTCTGGAGCTCAACCATCCAACTACACTGATGGTCAACACTCTCAACAGGTACTTGATAACTTTCTTAAAATGTCTATACATTTTACATTTCAAATTGTAACTGGTTTCCTAGAAAACATACTGTCATTTTTTTCTTAGTTTTTAAACGGTACACGTATGTGTGACAAGCTTGGTTCGGTTGATGATACTTCTCTCCTCCACTAAGCAAGTAAGTGACAGTTATACTGGATTTATGAGCCATATTGTTAGAGATTTTTCAATTATTACTTGGGTTTATGCTTACAAATGCCCAGTCTACAAAAACATGAAATCTAATCCCTTGATATTTCATAATTTATTTTTCCTTTTTAACATTACTAACTGTAATAACATTCACAACAGCTACTTTTGGCCTAATTGCTTTTACTTAAACAAATGGCAGAGTGTGACTCTAAACTCAGTTGTGTTTTTCTACCCAGACAGATGCTGTCACACCCCCCAACCTCTTCATCTGCAGAGACAAACTGCCACTTACTCAATTACACCACATTATGATGGACATAGAAACATCACAGAGGACTGTAAAGATATATCACTGGAACTACTTTACTTTGTGTTTCTATTTTTTTTTTCATTTTTTTTTTTCAGTTTGAAGTAGCTTACTTGAATTTGACTTTTTTGAAAACAGCAATATTTGTGAAGAGGTACTTTAATAGTGCTTGAATTATTGAAAGACTATATATGTATGTATGAAATTAGTGTTTAATTTAAAAATAAATAGCACAAATACAATCTTTTCACGTTAAATTAATGCTGCAGCCCATCTGATATAGATACTGAGCCATTTCGCATGAGCGTGATATTGCTCATATATTTTCAAGTAGGCTACTATTATATATTCATTATCCATGTCAATCTTATATACATGAAAAAAAAAATCACTTTGAATGAGGAAAGCAGTATCTTTGTCATAGTATCCTTTCGGATGTTAAGGGGATTTTCCTTGACTGGGACAGCGCTGGTCAATGGATTGATCTCTATGAAGTGAAGCATCAGATTCAGCTTCACCCCTTAGCCGCATTGCTCATCCGTTGCGCCTTATAAGGTGTTGTTCAAAATTAAAATAATTTCCTTGTTTACAACCTTGCTTTGTTCCAGAATTAATCTACTGACTTGTTCTTAAAGTCAGCCCCTTGCCACCACCTATAGGCGTGACTTTGTCACCTCTACTGAAGTTGTTTATAAACCCCCATCAGACCGTTTCTCAATACCAAGTACGCCAACATTATAATGTAAAATATTGTTTATTGAACAATAATAGCCATTATAAACTTTGTGTGTAATACATATTATTCAATAAGTTGTAATTTTGGTTGTAAGTTGTGAAGTTGTATTTTGGATACCTTATATCAGTAATTTGTGTAAAAAAGAAAAAGAAAAAAAAAGATCTCTGATTGTAGTCCTTCAAAACCAAAAAAAGTCCTTGAAATCCTGGAAATTCATTTTACAGTATCTGTACAACCCTGTAATCACTGTTGTTAAAGCATTGTCATCCCCCCTGCAATGTCCTGTGCCAATAAAAAATAAAAGTACCTAACTGAAACAACTTGTCAGTTTTTATAAATCCCCAATAAAGTATTATAAGATCAGGCAGATTTTTATAATAATAAATAATAATAATAAAAAATATTATTTAAAAAGTTCTTTATAACATCATTAAGGATTTGTATCACTTTCAAAGCATTGTTCTTTATGGAAACTTGTAAAATGGTTCTGGTATATAATCCAAAAATTTAACTGTTGCAGGAATCTAGACTTGCATATTTGCCATTAATATAATATGACTGTAGCTAAACAGCCCAAAAGGAATATGAATAATTACTTAACTAGTTATATTCTACATTCCTTCATTCTTACCCAATTCCTACCCAATATCTAAACTTAACAATTACCTCACTAACTATTAATAAGCAGTAATCAGGAGTTTATTGAGGCAAATGTTGTAGTTAATAGTGAAAATTGGACCCTAATTTACTTATCCCCATGTCATCCAAGATGTTTATTAGTCTTTCTTTCTTCAGTTGAAAAGAAATTAAGGTTTTTGAGGAAAACATTCCAGAATTTTTCTCCATGGACTTCAACAGGTTGAAAATCCAAATTGCAGTTTCAGTGCAGCTTCAAAGAAACGAGGAATAAGAGTCTTATCTAGCGAAACAATTGGTCATTTAAAAAAAAACACAAATGCTCGTCTTGCACTGCTCTGCGATATGATGTGCGTTACGTTATCACGTTGGAAAGGTCATGCGTGACGTAGGCGGAGGTACCGCGGTAGGGCAAAAAACACCATCTCATTTTCTCCTCCAACTTCAAAATCGTCCAACATCGTTGTTTTACCTCTTTTTTTTTTAGAGGCTTTTAGAGGCCTTTTTTAAAGGCCGTTTGACTTAGTCTTTGCACATTCGCTTTGTAAACACTTGCTTGGTACTTCCGTCTACGTCACACCTTTCCAAATTGATTACATAATGCGTGGCCCATCACAGAGCTAGTGCAAGACGAGCATTTGTGGTTAAAAAGTACATAATTTTTGTTATTTCTTTTCAACTGAAGAAAGAAAGACACAAACATCTTGGATGACATGGGGGTGAGAAATTATAAGGACATTTTAATTCTGAATTGAACTAATCCTTTAAGATGTAAAAATCATCTAGTGTGTCCCGCAGCCCTAAAGAGATGGAACCGGAGACTGCAACAACAACAGACACCCACATTAACACACACTTGTGTGAGAGAGGGTTATGAGGCCACAACTTTAGTTTAAAAGAATACAAAAACATTTTATCAGTAATGACAAATGGAGAAAAATAGTGCAGGCACTGGACAAAGATGACACATTCTAAAGTGTGCGTTCGTGCACGCTATCAAATGGAATATACACACAGCAACAGAATAAGTATAATAATATAATTAATCATTCTAGATTGATTGGTGTGATCTTGTAGAGGAGTGAATCTGTATAAAAAATAGTAAACAAATTACAAGAACAGATAATACAATAGAACAAAGATACAAATGAAATAAACAGTGCTTCATATTTTTTTCAGATAAGTCTAACAGTATTAAGGTACAGAAACTGAATAATCGAATGTAAAATAACACTGCATATTCTTCACTGTATACATTAAATATAATTATAAACTTTGATAAAGTTACAGAAGTGATTTTCTTTTTGTATTTTGTTGTTTGATTAACATAAATGTCATTAGGCTGCTGTCACTTTAAGAATGAGTGAGTGGATCCAATATAATGATACATAGCCATTTTCTTTCTCAATTGCTTACGTTCACATAAGCCATAAGCAAATGTGACCCGTCACGGAAACCAGGGACACAAGTCGGCAGCACAACTATCGAGCAAAATGAGAAAGAAGCGTTTTTTTTTTTTTTCAAAATTGGTGATTTTCGTTTTTTTGCAGAATCTGTTAGTTGAGATCACGAAGAAGCCTCTCCATGTTTGAGATAGCAGTTTTGGTATATTTAAAAGCGTACATTTTGAGGTTGAAATCGGCTTGTTTTTCGGAGATTTTAGCACGCAGTAGGGGCGTGTCATTGTCTGTGTGAATTTCCATACTGGGTAACGCGCCGGTGCGTTTTGCAGGATTTTTTTCACATTGCAGCAAAACAGACTTAAAATACTCCGTCATTTTTTGTCATAGACATAAGTAATATGTCAATTGAAACTATAGAATGTCTTCTTTTATTTGTGTACACTCAGAGTAAAAACAAAATGTTGTGCTTTTTGTAAAATAAAGAAAACTAACATGATGCGTGATCTCTCGTCTCCCTCTGAACGAAGTCCAATCTGATAGTTCTCAGAAAATTAACTGTAACTTAGTGAATACTAATCACAAAAAAATACACTTATGTCTAAAGACACGTTGAAATGTCAGGTTTTAAATCGTGTAAGTCAAATCGAAAACGAATATTCTGTGTTTATGTAATCTGTATGAAAAGAGAGCCATGTCAGAAGTCTGTGATTCAGCTCATTATCCACTAATGCGGCCACGCCCACAGAGCCAGCGCTATTCAGACGCAAATTCAGTCAATACATGCAGACATCGTTTCAATCGTGTATTTATTGTCTTCAAAAGTGTTGAATTGCCATAGTTAGCGATCTCTGGCCTCTGTTAGTTCAGTTAGTTCCTGGATTGCCTATTCTTCTTTAGCAGGCATTTGTGGACTAAAGCTGTACAGAGCGCCCTCCGGCTGCAAGTATGAATTGAACACACCAGCGCTCATAGTGATGACAATAAATATTGAATAAATATTACTCCTCTGTATAGAAAATTGACATAAACATATGAGAATCCATCAATATTTCTNCAAAGGTTTGGGGTCAGTAAGAGGGGTTTTTTTTGTAAAAAAGATTAAAGAAATTAATACTTTCATTCAGCAAGGATGCATTAAATTGATAAAAAGTGACAGTATAGACATTTATAATGTTGCAAAAGCTTTATTTCAGATAAATGCTGTCCTTTTGAACTTTCTATTCATCAAATAATCCTGAAAAAATTTTTACACAACTGTTTTCAACATTGATAATAACAATAAATGTTTCTTGAGCAGCAAATCGGCATATTAGAATGATTTCTGAAGGATCATGTGACACTGAAGACTGGAGTAATGATGCTGAAAATTCAGCTTTACCAACAGAAATAAATTGCATTTTAAAATATATTCAAATAGAAAACAGTTATTTTAAATTGTAAAAATATTTCACAAAAATAGTACTGTTTTTGCTGTATTTCAGAAGAGAGTATTCTTTTAAAAACATTTAAAAATCTAACCGTTCAAAAACTTTTGACCATTAGTGTAAAACACCTTCAAATGATAAACTTTCACTTCTGAGAATCTGAGAATCATGTGCGTATCGAACCGTGGTGCCTGGTCAGTACGGATCAACTACAATCCCTATACTTGATATCACATTTTTTACGATGTGAATATGCGCACATCGCAATATTGATACTAATACAATATAGTATGCAGCCCTGTTCGAGACGCTACTGTAAGTTTGGTCAGGACATTTCGAGACTCACAGCTGTAAGTAAATGCAGTTGTCAATCCCAAAAACTGGTCGTGTGAATGTATCCTTTGAAAGGCTACGCATTAGATTAAAAAAACGAAGTACACTTTGGGCTTAGTTGCTCTTCAGGGGCAGTGCCGTAGAACTCTACCTCATGGTTTGCTTCTTGGGTGAGAGGTATTGTTGAATATTAGTTAAATATAACAAATAATTGTGTGTGTGATCTGTCTTAGTTACTAAATGACATAATTAACCTTTAGCACAAAGGATAAAAATAACAGTTTGATGTTACTTTGTGCCATTAAACTGGGTTAACTTATATTATTCTTTTATTTCACCATAGATCTGGTGGTAATGAAAGTGGAGAGTCAAGAATTGAATGAAATGGAGGAGGAAGATCATCATGGAGAAACACTTTGCTCACAGACTGAACAGGCGTCCTCACAAAAAAGAGCTCGGAAGACAGGTTCTAAAAAGTGTTACATCTGCCCTCAGTGTGGCAGGAATTTCACTTATGAAAAAAGCCTTAAAAAACATGAGGCAAATCACACTGGACAGTGCCCTTTCACCTGCCAACAGTGTGGGAACATTTTCACTACAAAAGGAAGCCTTAAAAACCACATGAGAGTTCACACTGGAGAGAAGCCTTACACATGTGATCAGTGTGGAAAGAGTTACACACGAAGCAAGACCTTAAGGGATCACATGAGGATTCACACTGGAGAAAGGCCTTACACTTGTAATCAGTGTGGAAAAAGTTACATACGAAGCAAGACCTTAAGGGATCACATGAGGATTCACACTGGAGAAAGACCTTACACATGCAATCAGTGTGGAAAGAGTTTCATACATAAAGTAACCCTTAATTTACACATGAGAATTCACTCAAGAGAGAACCATTTTATATGCCATCAGTGCGGAAAGAGTTTCAAAGACATAACACGCCTTAACAGGCATGTAATAATTCACTCTGGAGAGAAGCCCTTCAAATGCCACCAATGTGGAAAGGGGTTTCAAATAAGTAACAACCTTAAGGCACACATGAGATGTCATACTGAGGAGAAGCCTTTCAAGTGCCATCAATGTGGAAAGTGTTTAAAACATGAAACATCCCTTAACTACCACATGAGACTTCACACTGGAGAGAGGCCTTTCACCTGCCCTCAGTGTGGAAAGAGTTTCATTCTTGAAGGACAACTTAGTCGTCACATGAGATATATTCATACCGATGAGAAGCCTTTTGTGTGCCATTACTGTGGAAGGATTTGTGAAAGCAAATCAAACCTGAAGATTCACATACAAATTCACACTGGAGAAAAGCCTTTCTCCTGCCCTCAGTGTGGAAAGAGTTTCATACATAAAGGACTCCTTAATTATCACATGAAACTTCACACTGGAGAAAAGCCTTTCAGTTGCCATCTGTGTGGTATGGGTTTCAGATATAAGGGACTTCTTAATGGTCACATTAGAAGTGTGCACACCAATGAGAAGCCTTTTACCTGCCATCACTGTGGAAGGATTTGCGAAAGCAAATCAAAACTTCAGATTCACATGCGTATTCACACTGGAGAAAGGCCTTTCTCCTGCCCTTGTGGAAAAAGTTTCGCACTTAAAGGAAACCTTACGGCTCACATGAGACTTCACACTGGAGACAGGCCTTACATGTGTGTTCAGTGTGAAAAGAGTTTTGCTTATCTAAGACAGCTTAAAAGTCATTTGCAAACTCATTTTGGAGAGAAATCACAGTGTTCTGAGTGTGGCAAGAGATTTGCAAAGATGAGCAATTTCAAAAATCATCAGCGCATTCACTCTGGACTAAGGCCATTCAATTGTAATCAGTGTAATAAAACATTTATTATGCCTTCACACTTAGAGATACACCTGAAAATCCATGCAGACAAAAGACCCTATGTGTGCTCTCTGTGTAGAAAAAGTTTTAAATGGCTCTGCAATTTTAGATCGCATCGGAGATTTCATGTCCGTGGGAAACCTAATTCCAGAGCAAGCTACTTGAAACGAAAGAAACAAATCCCTACTGGAGAAAAACCTGACATCGTAACAAGTGACTTTCGTGGGGGTCATGTGATGGCGCCTTAATTGTGTTAAACAAAGTTGCTGCTTTTTGTCAGTGTTGTGCTACAAAGTGTCATTTGGTGGAGGAGGTACTGTATCACTGTTTTTCATTTTGTATCACCGAGTAAATAGTTTTACTTAGTCATGGCTCATCTGTAGGGGCAGGTGTGGCAGTGCCCCATTAAAACATTCATCCACTTAAAGACATAGACGTTAGCTTAATCAATCCTAAATAACTCGTAAATGTGTTCAGCATTCTGCAACAAATATTTTTCAGAGTTTCTAGACTATTTTAAGTCATAAAGTGAGATGGATGTATTAAAATTCCATGTATGGCTTTAGTCTGCATCAGTTCAGCAACTAGTAAGTCTCATTGTGAACTTGTTCGTTGTTCTTTAACATGAGGCAGGAGGATGTGTGAAGTAGTGTACTTAATTAGTGAATGTGTAAATCCTTTGTGCTCATGTTAAAAGAGGCTGATCACTGTAGAGCCAATGGGTGGAGCTTGACGTTCCAAATACACCTTAACCCTACTCATAACCCTATCCCTAGTCTCAACCTCAGAAGACATACCCACGGACTGTTGGCTGAACGTTTGATGCATATGGCACACAAAATGGGAAATGCTTCTGGAGTTTAAAAGTTGTCATCTGAGGGTTTCCTGGAGATGTGTGTCATGTTCTTTAATGGCCCACCTGGGAACAAAGCCATCGTGACGCCAACCCCCCTAATGGAAGAGGAAAGCTGTCGTGTTTATAACTGTGACAAGGAACGCTTACCAGGATCAACCAGCTGGATTTTCAAAAGTATGTGAAGTTTGCGGCACCACTGTTGCAGTAAACTTGCACAATGTTCTTGAATGAACAATTTTTTAGATGCACAACAATCTGTAATTGTAGGGAAATTGACTTTATACTTTCAAGCCCCTAAACATGACGCGGAAACAAAATGAACTGTGATTGGTTGCTTTATGTCGGGTAGATGTCCTCTTGTGTGGTCCTTGGCAATTGAAAGCTGCGATGGAGTCCAGACCTTCTGCTGTCAGTCTGAAGGTCTGGCTACACGACCCTATCCATAAATATAAATAGGTCAAGCTCCACCCATTACATCCAGAGAGGGGGAGCTGGACGTCATTTGGCTCTGTGAGCATTACTTGCATGTGAACAGCTTGTAAACTGTTTGGTTGTGTTTGTTTTATATTTGTTATGTCTATATGGCTTTATTTTTCTCTCTTCTGAATTCCTAATATTCTATATCAACATTCAAACACAATAAATACTAGGCTACATTAAGGAAAATAATTTATGTGTGTGTGTAGGCTATTTATAGCCTGTCAATCAACATTAGAGTGCTAATATTATCTATTCCTATTAGTTGCTTTTGCGTGTTTACATCATCTACTTAAAAACAGACAAATGTCCGGCTACAATAGTGTGAAGTGTGTGTTTTAATTGACAAAACCACTAAACATTTGATTTGGATATGCTCTTCAGTCTTTTTAAGCAAGGCTTGAAAATTGCTTTCTTCCACAAATATCTTTCATGTCACTTTTGTATTTTTACTATTTTTGCATGTATGCTGTATTGTAGCCTACTTTTTTTAAATGTGTTGTCTTTTCTACTTTTATAGCTTATAAATATAACAAAAACTGTCTATGAACTCATCTGGCAAATCAGAAAAAGATGAAAGGTTTAAAATAAACAAAGCTTGGAATTTCAGTCATTAACTGGCAAGACTTTGGAACAATGGTTAAAAATGAATAGCTTATAGTCTATATATTAGGGGGAACTGTAAAAAGGTCACAGGTGAGAACAATGAAATCTGCA
Source organism: Anabarilius grahami (assembly GCA_003731715.1). Lineage (NCBI taxonomy): Eukaryota > Metazoa > Chordata > Actinopteri > Cypriniformes > Xenocyprididae > Anabarilius > Anabarilius grahami. Next base: position 7,880,581 of record RJVU01027559.1, on the reverse strand, counting down.
GTAAAAGTTTAAATGAGTTGTGGCAATTGCTATTTGCACTGAGCGTTAAATATTGTGACAAAAATATCCTTAAGATCAGACCAATCCTGAATCTTGATCTGGTCACTCCTATACTGCCCTGCAGAGAGCTATATCCTACTTGGAAGATTCTATAAAACCACGTGCCCCCGGCAGTGGTCGACAGTGTAAGTCCAGACAGCCGTTACTAAAGACTGCTCAGAAACCGGGTAAAAACGGTTAGAAGAGTTTTGATAAAATACACACTACTATACATAGAGAGAGGACTGCTCATTTATGTGTATCTACTGCAATGTCTGACAGCGGTCAGAGCAAGTAAGTCAGATTGTGGCTATTCTTGTGCATTTAGCCATCTGATGTGCAGTATGTGATTCCGAAAACACCATAGCTAAATGTACACAATGTAGCCTACTACTGAATGTAGCAAAAGTTATAGTAGTTATGTTATATGTTAATGTTATATGTAGTTATGCTGGATGATCTTCAAGTGATGTACTGTGACTCGATCAAATGGCAAGCTGTTCATCGAGCTTACGATGATTCAACAAACTACGATGAAGAGAAAAGTGATGCTGGTGTCATATTTCATGATATGTACAATGACATGAAAAGTCGAGCATTTTTAATCACAAGAATTTTTATGACAAGTTACCACAGTTTCATTATAGTTGTCATAACTTTACTGTTTTCATCCTTTTACAGGTGTACATGTTCATCAGAGACTTGCTGGATGTGAATTGTTGAACAATAATAAACCAGGTCTACTCCAGACATGGATGCTTATGATCAACAAAATAAAGAGGACTTTGTTTTCAATGTGGAGAAAAATAATTTCCATAATGAATTACCATGGAGAATGGGACCATTCACAATTTCTTCATGACATTTTTATATAAAAATGTATATCATCCTGTTTGCATTAAAATTTTACAGAGTTACCAACAAATGAAAAAGAACAATGTGATGAGAAAAGGTGAGAGAATCAAGCTGATCTTTACACACAAAGCTGTGTGGCGTGTCCCACCCCCGTCCCACACACGTTTCTATCTCACTCAGAGTGTAAAAAAAGATTACAAAGTAAATAAAAGGTTTTACATTCTCTTCCGTGTTGAGAAAGTGACAGATACACTTTGAAAGGCTTCCAATGAAAATCAGATAAGAAACACAACTCCTGTACCCTTTTCTGAATCACAGGGATTTATTATTTGAGAGAATGCTCATTGTGTGTATGTTGTCATTTTTGGCAGTCGTTAATGCAGGTAAGTTACTGCTATGATTTTTCTTTCAATATGTTTTATGCATGGTCACAAATCTGTGATTTTGAATGCCTTTATAGCCTACTAAATCCTGCTGCCAAAGACCAGCTTAGCTTTTGCTGGTGGTTAGTGTTTTTGGTGAGTAATTTTAGTGTATAGTTTTACGAATCAAGTCTTTCTTTTAGAACATATTGGGATAAGAAAATGAAAGAAAAAAAACCTGCCAACTAAATGCTAAATGCAGTATGTATTACCAATGCTATAACACTATTTTTGTTAGGATGTAGGGGTTGTTTCAGCATTGTGTAGGCAATCAGTATTATGATTGGCATGAACATTAATAATAACTTTAGAATCGGCTGAGGGGCGGGACTTGCGCATAACTAGTTTGGGTGGAAAAATCACTCCCATTAACATAAATAAAAACTATTTATGGTGTTTTGTTTTTGACATTTCTGTAGATGTTTGCAGGAATAATACAGTACATGTACAGTGATAGTATGAAGTCACACTAATATTGCATGCTTGTCCAGGTGTATCAACAGGTTCTCACTCACTGATGGCTTTGGCAACATATATAGTTGGACAGACACCATTTCCTGAGTTTACTGTTGTGCTGATGTTGGATGATCTGCAAATAGCATATTATGACTCAACCGCATGGAAAGTTTTCTATCGCACTAACAGCGATTCACAATACTATGATGAAGAGCAAAGTGATGCTGGTGTTATATTTCAATATATATATAACAACCTGAAACGTCAAGCAGTTTATCTTAAGGATCAGTTAAATGACACGGATCACACAGGTTGGTTCATGCAACAGATTGATAATACCACACAATACGAAACTAACAAATTACAGCATTTTGTTTATTGTTTATGCATATATGTACACTGATCAGGCATAACATTATGACCACCTTCCTAATATTGTGTTGGTCCTCCTTTTGCTACCAAAACAGCCCTGACCCGTTGAGGCATGAACTCCATTAGACTACTGAAGGCGTGCTGTGGTATCTGGCACCAAGATGTCAGCAGCAGATCCTTTAAGTCCTGTAAGTTGTGAGGTGGACCCTCCATGGATTGGACTTGTTTGTTCAGCACATCCCACAGATGCTCGATTGGATTGAGATCTGGGGAATTTGGAGAGCTCAAAACTCGTTGTAGTGCTCCTCAAACCATTCCTGAACCATTTTTGCTTTGTGTCAGGTTGAATTATCCTGGTGAAAGAGACCACAGCCACCAGGGAATACCATTTCCATGAAAGGGTGTACATGGTCTGCAACAATGCTTAGGTAGGTGGTATGTGTCAAAGTAACATCCACATGGATGGCAGGACCCAATTGGTTTCCCAGCAGAACATTGCCCAAAGCATCACACTGCCTCCGCTGGCTTGCCTTCTTCCCATACTGCATCCTGGTGCCATGTGTTCCCCAGATAAGCGACACATGCACCCGGCCATCCACGTGGTGTAAAAGAAAACGTGATTCATCAGACCAGGCCACCTTCTTCCATTGCTCCATGGTCCAGTTCAGATGCTCACGTGCCCACTGTTGGCACTTTCGGAGGTAGACAGGGGTCAGCATGGGCACCCTGACTGGTCTGCAGCTATGCATCCCCATACGCAACAAACTGTGATGCACTGTGTATTCTGACACCTTTCTATCAGAACCAGCATTAACTTCTTGAGCAATTTGAGCTACAGCTTGTCTTTTGGATCGGACCACACAGGCCCCACGTGCATCAGTGAGCCTTGGCCGCCCATGACCCTGTCGCCGGTTCACAACTGTTCCTTCCTTGGACCACTTTTGATAGATACTGACCACTGCAGACCGGGAACACCCCACAATAGCTGCAGTTTTGGAGATGCTCTGACCCAGTCATCTAGCCATCCCAATGTGGCCCTTGTCAAACTCTCTCAAATCCTTATGCTTGCCTATTTTTCCTGCTTCTAACACATCAACTTTGAGGACAAAATGTTCAATTGCTGCTTAATATGAGATTCACATATTATTCACTTAATCTGTCAGTGGTCATAATATGCCCGTTAGAGATGCACTGGGGCTGCGCAAATCGATCAGTGTATGACATCAAAGTACCGCGAGAGCGATTCAAAAGCATAAGGAGTTGAATGCTCTCTAAAACGCTCTTGCGGTACTTTGATGTCATACTCCGATCGGTCTGGGCAGTGCTGATGAATCTCGAACAAGCCTAAAGTTATGCCTGATCGGTGTAAAGCTTTAATGTTGAAGTGAGAAAGCTACATGTACTAGAGATAGTAATGATAAAAAGAATGCTCAATTCTCCACACCTTATATGTAAGTCAGTGTATACCAGTAAGTCTTAATTCAGTTTCTTTCCATTCATCTACAGGTGTACATGTTCATCAGAGACTTGTTGGGTGTGAATTACTGAACAATGATAAACCAGGTCTACTGAAGTCATGGGATGCTTTTGATCAACTAAATACAGAGGAGTTCGCCTTTAATGCAGAAAAAAATGAAATGCAAGTGAAAATGCCATGGATGCCATGGAGCCAACAAGAATGGCATAATAAAAGGTTTCTGCATGAATACATTTATCAACCTATTTGCATTAAAACACTACGGAGGTTCCTGAATATGGAAAAGAACAAGGTGATGAGAAAAGGTGAGAAAATCAACCTGGTAAACTTCAGATAGCATAACTATGACTCACAAAGCAGTGCTGACAGAAAATGCATCTGCCTTCAAATGCTTTATGAATCATAAATTATTGATTCCAATCAATGAACCCAACAGTTTAACAACAGTAACACTTCCCTTTCTTCTCTGCAGTGAAACCCAGAGTCAGACTCATGAAGAAGACACTCCCAGACTCTCAAGGGCTTCAGATCAGCTGTCTGGCCACTGGTTTTTACCCCCGTCACATTAACCTGACTCTGTTCAGAGATGATCAGCCTGTGGATGATGATCAGATCACAGGAGGAGAGATTCTTCCCAACGGAGACAGAACTTACCAGATGAGGAAGAGTTTGGTGATCAGCGCAGAAGAACAACGTGAAGGACACAAATACAACTGTACAATGAAGCACCTCAATCTGGACAACAAACTGGACATTACATTTGGTAAAGAAAAACTAATAAACATCTAACAAACAAAACTGAACAACAAATTAGATTCAAGATACTTTATTACCATTCTACAATAAAATTCAGTATATCAATCCTTAGAAAAAGCAACAATACTATTAGACATTTTACTAACTTTATTTAACTTTCTTTTCCAGTTGTTTATCTCACTATTGTTGATAATATTTAAAATTATTTTTATTATTTGTATTCATTTCAGATGTGGATGAATCTGACCCAGGATCTATTACTCTATCTGTAGTTATCAGTGTGCTGGTGTTAATGTGTGTGGCTGTTCTCATCATACCTGCACTCATTATATGGAGGAAGAAGAGATGTGCTGCTGGTAAATGTTTTGTAAACTCAATAAGGAAAAGAAAACAAACATCATTTCCTTCAGAGACTCTTTTAAAGTTCACCCCATGCAGTTTTGTGTTTCTTGTGATCTTTGTTTAACTGTGCCATTGTTATTCAGGACGAGGCTCTGAGACGTCAAAGAGTGATTACTCCCTTACTCCATGTAAGTACTCTATGTTTAATGAAGTAATATGAATTCACCAATATGTTCATTTTAAGGTAAGTAGCCTATTGGAGATGACAACCAAAATATTTTTTTCTTTATTTCAGCTTCCACGCAAGATGAAACATGAAAATTGAGTCTAAATGGGCCTATACTAAATTCAAACTTAAAATTAAAAAGCCTTAGCATTTGCTCAGAGATACCATCAGGTTTTGTTATGATAATGACCATCAAATGATATTTGATTAAAACAACAAAGGAATGTAATATAATTACACTACAATAACAGAGAGTGAACAGTATATGCAACATAAAAATTAAGCCTGTTTGGCTGTTTTTTTATTGTCGTTGTTTTGCTGGTCCAAGGTGATCTGTGTTTTATTATTCTGCTGTTCTGTACTGTACATGCAGAATAACTTTTACCTTTAGAAAATTGTGATAATTTTATTTAGCATTTTGCTGTAACATTAGATGGGTAACAAATATACAATTGTTTCTGAAAGGCTATGTGCATGTTCTCTGTTGCAGTGGTTCTCAAGGCCCCGTTGTCCAAGACAATATCAAAGATGCTTTCTCTGGTTCTGATGAAATGACAAAGCTGCTTATTTTAAGCTTTTAACTTTTTATTAAATGGTGTTTAGTGATCGTGCAGCCCATTTTGGTAGTTTGCTGAGGCCCTCTAGTGGTTTCACAAAATCAACATAAGGTGGCTGCACTAGACTTTAGGCCAGCAGCAAACCGTGAGTAACTGACTACTGTAAACTCAGACAGACTGCTGACTCTATAATCTATAAGACAGTGTAGAAAGGAGACACTAATCACTCAGACTTTATTATAAAATTAGAGATTCATATAATTATCTGCTTGATAAATACTTTTGTAAACAGATATAGTCAGTTCTTTTTTGTATAGTGAATATGTCATCTCTTGAACTGTTTTATCTTTTTAAAGCATTTGAATAAAATGTTGCATTAGAATAATCTACTATGTGTCTGTTATGTTATGAAAGCTTTTCCTTTCAGTGTCATGAGAGATTGTGTCCTACATAAACACCTGACACACCTAGTGCTATTGAGCTTAGGACTCAAAATTCCCAAAGTTTTCACTTTCCTGTTGAGACAAAGCAAATCTAGCATGTAAAAGTTAATTATTATAAAAGTGACTTACAAAGACCTTGTCTGGTAAATGAGAAGTACATGAAAACAGTCATAAAACAGATGAATGGCATTTACAGGTCAAGGGGAGCTGACTGCAAAGGAGCAGAACAATCATGTGGATACACTCAAGCTGTCATCATTTTGTCATTAATCCAAGCACTTAAACTAAAAAAGTGTACTTGTGTAGTAGTGTAGCGTACTGTTACTTTAAGACATTGTTCTCATAGATGTTCATGGAAGATACTGGAAAAGCAGCAACATGCCATATATGCACAGACATTCATTCATTCATTCAAAATTTCCTTTCAATGTATACTGTAGAACTAACTATTAATCACTTGAGATTGACAATTCTTACTAAATTAAACCTAATAAAATGCTCCAAATTTTCTTCTGGATATGAGATAGCAGACCATCTAAACATCTAAAATGTTCTAAAGATTTTAATATAGGCTATTTAAAATACCATATGGCAAAAAATGAAGGTAAATCTCTAATAAAAGCTGCTATTATAAAATCATGGCATATATGCTCAACAAAGTATTTTACAATGGCATCAGTTTATGAAAGTAAAGAGAAGAAGTAATATTTTAAACAGATTAGGACACAGGATTAAACAACACACTGTTTTTTTTCACTCTGTATTTATTGATTTTGTTGTAGAACCCCCATGAACAATTCAGAATATAATATTATACAGTTACAGAATACACTGTCCCCCCTCCCCCACCCTCCCCACGAGGAAAAAAACACCAACTGCACATTTACATACACATACATATATATACATACATACAAACATACATACATACATGTATGTACACATAAATAAGCAAAAATTAAACATATGTGGCTAAAAGTTGTTGAAATAAAATAAAAATAAATAAATATCAAAAATACAAAATAAAAACAACTGATTTAAAAAAAAACAACACAGTGTTAAAACAAAACCTAATAAATGACAATGTAGTGAGAGTGTAGAACATGTTAATGAAAAAGGAAAAAAAAGAAAAAAAAAAAAACTATTACCGTGGACAATAAGCTAAAAAATAATATCCTAAATTGGAAGAGAACTGACTGGATTAGAAACAGACTAAAGTAATAAGGGTTATTTTTAAATATTTATAAGACACACAATTCAATTGAAGGAGGCACACACATCTCTCTTATCTCTCACACCCCATTGCAGGTCTTGGAGTCTCAGCTAACAGATAAGTGCAATTACGTGTAAAACTGATATGAAGCCATATTACACGCACCGATATGGTAGATGGCAGTACTGTGCAACTGTTTTGTAACACTCCAAAACGAAGAAGAGCAACAACAAACTGTTGAAAACAGTTACAATAAGAGGACACTTTTGAAGGAAAAAAACACTTGCACTCTTTTCTGAACCACTGGGATTTATTATTTGAGAGGATGCTCATTTTTGTATGTATGTTGTCATTTTTGACAGTCGTTAACGCAGGTAAGTTAGCCTACTGCTGTCCTATAAACTTTCAATCATGTGATGTGCACGGTCATCATACATCTCATTTTGAATGTAGGAAACTAATACAGCTTTTCGCTATGCTTTTGGTGAAAAGCAATTTTGAGAATTGAGCGTTTTGGGATGTTTCGCGATTATAATGGGTTGAGTAGCGTCTAACCAATTAATAATAGGCCTAATAATAATTAAAAAAAAACTGTATTTCTGAAACACGCGAACCAATTATGCCTAACTTCTTAATGTCTATGTGTTGGAGAGTAAAGCATTAGACAGAACTGCTGAACAAAGACCGTAACAAAGTCCCTTTCAAGGAAAGTCTGTTCACTCAATGGCCATATTTGCAATGCCTCCGGGCAGCTATTTAGGGCAGGGATTCCCAAAGTGTGGTGCGCGCACCCCCAGGGGTACGTGAGCTGCCACCAGGGGGTGCGCGAGAGGAAAAATGTAATGGCGGTCTGTTTTTTTAAGTGGGATTTTTCCATACAATAAAAAACATGAACAGTAAACATTTCCTTTGTAATCGCTTTTATTTTAAATAAAAAACTATAATTTATTAGTTTTTGATAGAAACGTAGAAGAAGACAGCTGCTGTCTTCTTCTACGCACTGCTCTTCTTATATGCACTGCAGGCTAGGCTATATGCGTGCCAACTCGTTTGAGACTCGGGAGAGCGCACGGGCATTCATAACGGCAACGCGCCAGTGGACACGCATGGTTATGAAGGCTCGTGAACGCATTTTAATGATGGGTTCATTAATGGTGAGTTCATTATTATTCTTAATAAAAAGAACAACAAAACAGTACAAATGACAAACTCGCTTAAATAGGCGCTTTTACATTTCTCTTTGAAACCAAATTTTCCTCCATCATCTTGTCAGTCAAAGTGAGGCGAAATGGGCAAAGTGAGGTGCGACTCTCCTTCAGCCCACTTTGAATTGTGCAGACGCGTTCAGTTCTGTAACTGAATGGTCACATGTTTTGTTGCCAAATTTAGATATTTTTTATTTGAATATTATTTAGTCTATTTGTTTGATTTTTAATGATTTAATTATAATTTAATTAATTGCTTGTCATCAACTTGCAATTCGCTCGCGAACCCCCGTTTGGGAAACCCTGTTTTTTTAGAACATTATTTTAAATTCATTCCTTGGCGACGCGTCATGCTGCCAAGCTGCAGGTATCGCATTTATTTTGTTTTTCCTTTTTTATTTAAAATATTCACAAACTTGTTAACTATATCATGAATAATATGATATTTTCCGATTGTCAAATATGTGGAAGTGAATGTGCCTTTACTGATCAGGTTAGTTGATAAAACAGAGGATCTGTCGGATTTACATTACATAAATTCATCCATTTTACCCGAAATAAACGTAAGTGGCTGGTGAACTGGGATAAGAGAGTAAACTTTGTTTCATACGCATTGTATCTGATATGAATAAATAACTTTTAAACTGTCAAATTATAATTTAAAGGATTATCGCAGCTTCCATATGAGTCTATGGAATCTGCATTTAACAAACTATAAATGTCTTTTTTATATATCCTATACCTCATTCAAACGTCTGAAACCTCAAATAAACATGTGGTTGAAAACTGAATAGTTTCGAAATATGAAAAGCACAGAACGCCTCAATCTCTGGCTCAGCGCCAGCAGCGGGAAAACAGGTTTGAATTTAGCAGTGGCGTATTGAACGTTCTCATCACACCGGCGTTAAAAAAGTTAAAATCGATCGGGTGAATGGGGACAAATTGAAACTGAGGGGGCAATGCCCCCTTTTGCCCCCTCGTGGCGCCGGGCCTGGATACAGATTGCCCGAAGCCTCAGTGCGTGTTGAGCAGTGAAGTTCTAGCTGCTGCAATGTTTCTTTTACGCGGCTGAAAATAACCGTGCTTTCTGTTACTGAGCCCGTGTCTGTCACTTGTTATTGTCATGCGTGTTCTGGTTATTTGCGCATGATTAAACATGAGTCTTTATATGGCGATAAAACGTCTCGGTTATGTATATAACCTTAGTTCCCTGAATAGGGAACGAGACGCTGCGTAGTCGCTATGGGAACGCCTCTGCGTGATGTCGTCATGAAGCACGTATGAAATCTGTCCAATCGGGAGACGGAACGTCATAGGCGGGTGACGTCACTGACCAGGAACTATAAAGCCGGCCCGAAAACACTCACATTCAGCTTCTGAAAACTGAAGCAAGTCGCTTATGGGCATGCCGGGAGTATGGCAGGGCGACGCAGCGTCTCGTTCCCTATTCAGGGAACTAAGGTTATATACATAACCGAGACGTTCCCTTTCAAGGGAACTCGCGCTGCGTAGTCGCTATGGGAACGACCATACCAATGTCGCCATATGAGCAAGTGACCATTCGTGTGACGCCGAAGCGCACAACTCACAGTAACACCTGCGCCCCTGGAGTGGAGCCGAGGTCTAGTTCATAGAACCTCACAAATGTGTGCGGTGAGGACCAGCCTGCCGCATCACAGATGTCAGTGAGGGAAACTCCCGAAATAAAAGCCTTGGAGGCAGCCATACTCCTCGTAGAGTGAGCCCGGACAGCCAGTGGTGAAGGCTGTCCAACCGACTCATAAGCAAGTGAGATAGCCTCGACCACCCACTTGCTCATTCTCTGCTTAGGTGCCGGTAGACCTTTTCTTGGTGCACCAAAACAAACAAACAGCTGTTCAGCTTTTCTCCACATGGCAGCTCTGTGGACATACGCATCTAACGCCCGTACTGGACATAGCAGATTTAGCTTTTCCTGGTCCGATGACGTGAATGGAGGAGGACAGAAGGCCTGCAGCACTATAGGTCTCGCCGTATTAGTGAGAATCTTAGGTATATATCCCGGTCTAGGATGTAGAAATGCCTTAACATTGCCAGGCATTTTTTCACCTGGGTATTTGAATGGAGGAATTTTGAAATCCCAAAACATGCTCAGCAAACTCATCATTAAATAACATTTCAAATCAGCAACAAAATCTGAAGTTATCTGCCCTGTAAACGTTATTTCTTATGCGCAAATAGCCTTAAAAAAGCTTATTTTTCAGGCTAGATGAGCCAAATGTGCATGTGCAGTCCTAGTGCAAGTCTCAGGTTTCTATGGGAACCAGAACTTATAATGGCAGCTGCAGTGAAGCAATGACTTTATCAATCAGTGATTGGATCTTTTACTTAGAAGGCGGGACCTATTGCGCCATATTGCGCGTTGCAGTTTTTCCCATTCACAACAGTAATCAACGGTGTGTTCCAAACGGGATATATCGCCCTCTGAATGGTACTTCGGATTGAAAACAATCATGGCCGCCATATTGAAGGGTCGTTCCAAACCGAAGTGCTCAAAACTGGCCACTTCAAAGGGCCCTTCTGAATGAAGGATTTCGAAGAGTACAACGGATGGACACTTCAGACCCCCATGATCCTTTGCACAGGGAAGTTGTTTGGCGTCACAGAATGGGGTCGATTTTACCTATAAATAAATGTATATTTTTTTCTATACTACTGTGATATTTATACGAGTTAGATTTGTCAACCAGTGTACAAAATGTGCGATGAAGGCGCCTCATTGATTGTCTCGTTAAGATGATGCAGAAGTCCAAAAAAAGAGGTTCCCTTTCATGGGAACTGTCGACGCTGCGTCATTACGCATTGGGAACGCCTCTGTGTGATTGCGTCGTGAAGCACTCGTGTATCTAACCAAAAATGTGATGAGACATCAGAAGCGGGTGACATCACGGACCAGGAAACTATAAAGCATACCCAGATCAAAGAACGCTAGCTTCTGTTGTGTTCAGCAAGCGCTCAGTGTTATCTTGTGTGTCTTATTTGGTGCTGTTTGTCTGTTCAAAAAGTCACGATCTATATATATATTAGACACGATATTACAGCAATTCACTAAGTGTGTTCATCCTTGCACCCGGTTTATCACGGGTGGGGATACACACGAGATGTGTGTTGTTTGCATGGGAGTTGAGCATGCCCAGGCAGCTCTCGAGGGAGCTGTCTGCGTGCATTGTGAGAAGCTCACTCTCAGAACACTGAGATCACGCCAGGCACTCTTTGATAAAGATAAGGAGGGTGCCGTGGCTAGTGTTCCCCGCGGATCGGGTCCCGCTGCTGCCGAGGCACAGCGGCGGTTCCATTCGTGGGGTTCACAAATAGATCTGACAGAGGGGTTAGAGACGGGCCTAGCCTTATCTCTGCCTTCACCTGTCAGACCCAGTGTCTCTCTTCTGGTGGCGGAAGCACGCGCTGTGTTTTTTTCCCCCCGGAGAGAGACATCGGCACTTCATCTATCCAGCTCCGAGGAGGTGGATGTGATGAGCGTCGAGGCTGGAGAAGAGGACACACCATGTCCATATTACAAGCTTATCAAGCCGACCTGCTGGGGGAAATAGACGAGAGCGGGGAAGCAACATTTGAGTCAATACAGGAGCTCAGAAAAGCTACAGATTTAGCTCTCCGGGCCACGGAGAGGCATTTATGGCTCAATCTATCTGACATAAAGGACAGAGATAAAACCATCCTTATGGATGCGCCGCTGTCTCCTGTGGGCCTATTCGGCGACGCAGTGTCATCTGTCAACGATAGGTTCCAGGAGACACGAAAACAGTCAGCGGTGTTCCAAAGGTTCCTTCCCCGCCGCGTCCATCCCCCCGAGACTGCTGAGCGGGAGCAGTCTCGGCCGTCAACAAGCTCCTCAGCGCACAGAGCACAACAGAAAGCCAGTGTGGCCACCCGTGCTCCCCCGCAGAGAGCTTGGGGACCGGGGCGGTCAACACAGGCGAAGCCTTCAAGAGGTAAAACGGATCTGAGGACCGTTATTATTGCCAAGAAGGCTTCAAAAAGGTTTCTCCGAGGAGGGCCGGTTATCACTTGGTTCGGCTATTCTCTGCCGGTTCGCCGCTTCAGAGCGCCGAATCAAGTGCTCAAAAAACACCAGAGACCAGTCTCGAGAGACTGGTTCACTTAGTAAATTTTCTGGCAGAATGGAAACTTCTCCTGAATATTTCAAAATGGGTGCTGCTCACTATACACTGCGTTCCAAATTATTATGCAAATTATATTTTTCTCTGATTTTGCCAAATAGTCAATATAAATGACAATCATCATCATTTTCAAGTCATCAACCTTTAGAGTACAATTCGAATTTTATTGAACAAACACCCCAATGATAAGTATATTTGTTTTTCAAAAATAAAAACTTAAAATGCGCTGTTCCAAATTATTATGCACAACAGAGTTTCAAACCATGTTATTGTTGTAAAGAGCTGAAAATGGTCATTTGTTTATTTTTCAATTAGAAGCATTAGCATATTACTGAAATCAAAAACTATTTTAATCAAAACATCTTAACAGGTCAAGTTACATTTTAACATAGGACCCCTTATTTGATAGGAGCGTCACAATTCTTGCATCCATTAAACTTGTGAGTTTGTGGAGAGTTTCTGCTTGAATTTCTTTGCAGTATGTCGGAATAGCCTCCCAGAGCTGCTGTTTGGATGTGAACTGCCTCCCGCCCTCATAGATGTTTCGCTTGAGGATGCTCCAAAGGTTCTCAATAGGGTTGAAGTCAGGGGAGGATGCGGGCCACACCATGAGTTTCTCTTCTTTTATGCCCATAGCAGCCAGTGATGCAGTGGTATTCCTTGCTGCATGAGATAGTGCATTGTCATGCATGAAGATGATTTTGCTACGGAAAGCATGGTTCTTCTTTTTGTACCATGGAAGAAAGTGGTCAGTCAGAAACTCCACATACTTTACAGAAGTCATTTTCACACCTTCAGGGACCCTAAAGGGGCCGACCAGCTCTCTCCCCATGATTCCGGCCCAAAACATGACTCCGCCACCTTCTTGCTGACGTCGCAGCCTTGTTGGGACATGGTGGCCATCCACCACTCCATCCATCTGGACCATCCAGGGTTGCACGGCACTCATCAGTGAACAAGACTGTTTGAAAATTAGTCTTCATGTATTTCTGGGCCCACTGGAGCCATTTCTGCTTGTGACCATTAGTTAAGGGTGGCCGAATAGAAGGTTTATGCATAACTGCAAGTCTCTGGAGGATCCTACACCTTGATGTTCGTGGGACTCCAGAGGCACCAGCAGCTTCAAATACCTGTTTGCTGCTTTGTAATGGCATTTTAACAGCTGCTCTCTTAATCCAATGTATTTGTCTGGCAGAAACCTTCCTCATTGTGCCTTTATCTGCACGAATCCGTGTGTGCTCTGAATCTGCTACAAATCTCTTAACTTAAGCGTGATTATCGCACTATTTTCTTGAAATATCTAAGGTTTTCATACCTTGTCCAAGGTATTCAACTATGTCACGCTTTTCGGCACTAGTGAGATCCTTTTTCTTTCCCATATTGCTTGAAAATGGTGGTCTGCTTAATAATGTGGAACGTCCTTCTTAAGTAGTTTTTCATTTAATGGAACTCACCTGGCACACTAATTGGCACAGGTGTCTGAGATTGATTTCACTAACCCAAAGAGCCCTGAGACACAATACCATCCATGATTTTTACTGGAATTCAAAAAACTTTTACCTTTTACACTTAAACACAATTTGCATAATAATTTGGGATGCAGTGTAGAAAAGGGTTACAGAATTTAGTTCGGGTCTCGCCTGCCCAGGTTCAACAGGGTCCTTCCCACAGTGGTGACCCTCAAGCAGTCTCTGGTTATGGAACAGGAAGTTATGACGTTCTTGCAAAAAGGAGCTATAGAAAGGGTTTCTTCTCCCAGCAAGCTGTCAGGGTTCTACAGCCGTTACTTCATTGTTCCAAAGAAGGATGGAGGGCTTCGTCCGATCATAGATTTACGTGTGCTAAATCGATCTGTGCAAAAGCTCAAGTTCAAGATGCTAACACTCAAACAGATTATCCCACAGATCAGGTCCGAGGACTGGTTTGTGGCGATAGACCTGAAAGTCGCTCACTTTCATGTATCCATCCATCCTCAACACAGGAAGTTCCTCAGGTTTGCTTTCGGGAGCGAAGCTTACCAAAACAGGGTTCTTCCTTTCGGCCTATCCTTATTGCGCGGTTGTCATGCCTACCGTCACAGCCCACAGGTCGTGGAGTGTCACCGGCGGTAGTGTGACATTTTATATTATATATATATATATATATATCTCAGAGGTAGCGTTAATCGAAAATTTTCTGTCATTGATGGATTTTTTTTTAGCAGTGACGGAAAAAATCTGCAGCCCGTCCATCATTTTGACAGATTATGTAGCTTGTAACTGTAATTCCCACCCCTGTCCAGTTGGTGGTGAGTGCGCTCCAGTGTGGCAGCAGAGCGCGAGTTCAGTCTCCAGAACAAAATGAAAACGATGCGCTTGATTACACACAGACGAGCACCCAGTTTAAGTCAATTTTATAAGAATAAAGTTACTTATGCTTAACGTTACTTACATAATTAAGTTTTGTTATTTTTCTTGCTGACTATATATATATGATTATGACTTATAGCTATAAGTTTATGGTCAACGAATGGCTTTTCTGAGGTATAATGTCACGTGACATTGTTTGCAACACTGATTGAACTGATGTGATACAGATTTCGGTAAGCTACATATTTTTTTATTTTCATTCATGTTTATTTCGTTCTGTGTAGTAAAGAGGAAAGGATGATCGCATTCACTCACAATCCGTGACAAGTGTTCAAGATGAAAACTGAAAAGTGAGTCTTTGATCAACTTTCTTTTCATAATATAAATAAATGCATAGCCTATGCCTATTTGCTTTTCCTGTAAGTTTGTGATTAAAAATTAAAAGGATGAAATCAGAAGCTATTAAATGTCTTATCATTAAAATATAAAAATTAAAATGACGGGTAATTATTGATTATGATGGATTTTTTTTTACGATCCTGTCCATCAAAATGACGGCGAAACGCAAGTCTAACGCAACCTCTGATTTTATATATATATANGCAAGTCTAAGGCAACCTCTGATAATTTTATATATATATATAAATATAAAAAATCCAAACCCCGCCCCCCCTTCGGACCCCACCACCGCAACACCGGCGGTTGTTGGTGATTTACCACCGCGGTAGTAAAAATTTGCCACTGTCACAGCCCTAATCCTTATCACCCCGCACATTTACGAAGTGCGTGGATGCAGCTCTGGCTCCACTGAGACTCCAGGGCATCTGCGTGCTGAACTATATCGATGATTGGTTGATCATAGCTCAAACAGAACATCTGGCAGCTCAACATCGAGATGTTATTCTGTCACACATGAAGAGGCTTGGGCTGAGGCTCAATGCCAAGAAAAGTGTGCTGATTCCGGCTCAAATTACCAACTACTTAGGGGTAGTTTGGGACTCCACCACGATGCAGGCACGTCTGTCTCCTGCTTGTGTGAGTTCCATTCTCAGTGCCGTGAATGGGGTGACGCTTCCCTCACAGGCTGGGGGGCGATCATGAGTGGTCGCTCAGCTCAGGGTCTCTGGGAGGACCATCAGCGTTCCTGGCACATAAATCGGCTGGAAATGATGGCAGTATTTCTTGCAATAAAATACTTCCTGACAGACCTGAGGGGCCATCACGCATTGGTCCGCACAGACAACATGTCAGTGGTCTCATACATCAACCATCAGGGGGGTCTGCGGTCTCGCCAACTTTGCAAATTGGCCCGTCAATGGGATCCTCCGATGGGCCCATGGGAAGCTCCTCTCACTGAGAGCAGCTTACATCCCAGGGCATCAAAATGTGGGAGCAGACGCCCTGTCGAGGCAGGGGCCGAGGCCCGGGGAATGGAGACTCCACCCCGAGGTGGTGGAGCTCATTTGGAAAAACTTCGGTTGAGCGGAAGTCGACCTATTTGCTTCAGGGGAATCAACCCAGTGTCCACTGTGGTTCTCCCTATCTCATCCAGCACCATTGGGTCTGGATGCCATGGTACAGACGTGGCAGAGGCTGCGTCTGTACACATTTCCCCCGTTCGCTCTGCTCCCGGGAGTTCTGGAGAAAGTACGCCAGTAAGGGGTCAGTCTAGGGCTGGACGATTATAGCCTAAAATGAAAACCTCCGATTAATTGAACATTTTACCTCGATTACGATAAATGAACGATTATTTATTTATTTATTTTTTTCCCCTCATAGTTCACTGACAAGGTTTGTACTGTAAATATGATAAAGGTGGGATATTTTTTTCCTATTGAAAGAGTGATCTGACATAACAGCTCACTTTCATAATTTATTTTATCTATGGTTTGTAACATTTCTTACAGATTTCTGCTCGTTGTAAATCAGATACAGATAAATTAGCTCAGTACCAGTACGTAATGAGATTGCGTGTGTGAATTAGTCATACCGTCTCTCTATTAATTGTGAAGCTGTGGGTTGTAAATAGTTCCCTCAAAAGTAGAAAAATATATGCTAAATAAGTTGAGTTTCTAAGCTACTTTAGTGATAAATCACAGGACAGCCCTGATAACTAGTTTCTGCGTTCCTCTCTGTGCGTGCGATCTTCATGTTTTTGCGCTGTTTGTATGAGTGTTTGTGCCACAATGCAGCTGCGCGAGCACGGTAGCTTGAAATAATATACATCCAATCGTCTAAAATCGCTTGAATGTCCAAACTGGCAAACCTTAAAAGAAATACAACAGACAAAGTTAAGTGAAGGTGCAAGGCTCACCGCTCGCGCGCCATCACTATGTGTTGAACCGGCGTTCACCTCCATGTTGCTTTTATGCCACTGCCTGGGCGGGGCGGAGTCACGTGGCTACACACGCGGTAGTATGTTTTTAAGGGGGAAGTATTAACAGGATTAAAAAACAAAATAACCGACATGGGAAAATTACGTCGGTTAGAGGTTCTGAATTTCGGTTTCGATTACTTTTCGATTAATCGTCCAGCCCTGGGTCAGTCTAATATTGGTAGCCCCGTATTGGCCAACCAGAATATGGTTTTCAGACCTAGTGTCGCTTCTAGACGGCTCCCCAATGGAGCTTCCTCTCAGGCAGGACCTGCTGTCTCAAGCGGGTGGCATGATAATTCATCCACGCCCAGAACTATGGAAACTGTGGGCCTGGCCTCTGAGAGGGCCAGGCTCATAGATGCTGGTCTCCCAACTGAGGTTGTGGAGACCATATTCCACTCCAGAGCTTCCTCCACGAGGAAGTTGTATGCGTATAAATGGAAACTGTTCTCTACTTGGTGTAGACAGCGCAATGTGGACCCTGTCCACTCTTCTATTAGCCTTGTGCTTCAATTTCTCCAAGACAAGTTCTTGGATGGTTTATCCCCTTCAACCTTGAAGGTTTATGTTGTGGCCATTTCAGCCTATCATGCTCCTCTGGGGGATTCCTCGGTAGGTCGAGACCCCCTTCTTATACACTTCCTCCGTGGTACTCTGAGGCTGAGGCCCTTGGTACGCACAAAAACTCCGGCCTGGGACTTGGCCGTGGTGTTAGAAGGGCTAGCTGAGGCTCCCTTTGAACCACTAGAGGAAGTTTCTGAGAAATTCCTCACCTTAAAGACTATATTTCTACTGGCTATCTCATCTCTTAAAAGAATAGGAGATCTTCAAGCACTCTCGGTTGCTCCTTCGTGTTTGGAATTTGCGCCTGAAATGGTCAAAGCTTTCCTGCACACTAGACCTGGCTACGTGCCAATGGTCCCCACCAATTTCCCAGGGCCCATTGTACTTCAGGCCTTCTGTCCTCCTCCGTTTACGAATCCGGATCAGGAGAAACTCAATCTGCTTTGCCCAGTGAGGGCTTTAGACACCTATGTTCACAGAGCTGCCCTGTGGCGTAAAAGAGATCAGTTGTTTGTGTGTTACGGGTCTCCTAAGAAAGGAGGCCCAGCATCTAAGCAGAGGATGAGCAAGTGGGTGGTTGAGGCCATCTCACTTGCTTATGAAGCGGCCGGACAGCCATCTTCCTTAGCTGTCCGCGCCCATTCTACTTGGGGTATGGCGGCCTCAATGGCTCTAATGTCAGGAGTTTCTATCCATGATATATGTGATGCAGCTGGGTGGTCTTCCGAGCATACATTCATTAGGTTTTATAACCTTGATGTCTGCTCCACTCCGGGGTCAGTAGTACTGTCAAAGATAACAGACAGGTACTTGGTACTACGGTGTAGTTGGGACAGCGTTCCCAATGCGTAATGACGCAGCGTCGACAGTTATCGACAGAGAGCTTCGAAGGGATGAAGGGTGTAGGGGTCAAAATAACGTCTCGTGTTACGTGTGTAACCCTGATTCACTGAATAGGGAACGAAACGCTGCATCGCTTTGCCGTACCCCCAGCGTACCTGTGAGCATCTTGCTTCAGCCATAATCCAGAAGCTAGCGCTCTTTGTTCTGGGTATGCTTTATTGTTTTCTGGTCCGTGCCGCCACCCGCTTTTGACGTCTCATCACATTATTGGTTAGATACACGAGTGCTTCACGACACAATCACGCAGAGGCGTTCCCAATGCGTAATGACGCAGCATCTCATTCCCTATTCAGGGAACCAGGGTTACACACGTAACCCGAGACGTTATTTTGACCCCTACACCCTTCATCCCTTCGAAGCTCTCACTCCGGAGGGGAAAACCCTTTGAAGGGATTTAGGGCATAGGGATGAGCCCTTCTGAATGGAACGCACTCAGGACAAATGAAGACGGAGAATGTGAGCTGTGCGTCTGCGCTCAGGCACTGGGTTGTATCGCTGTCAAAATAAAAGTCCCAGCGCTGCCAACATTAAAAATCCTGCTTTCAACACTTTTCAATTAACAAATATATATTGCGCATATACATTCATTGTAATGACTCCTCTCAAAGTTACATTTCCATGAACTACATGGAGTTTTTTTTGTTCAAAGACTATTTGCATTAGATGCTAATGCTATTTACAATAAGTGTAAATAGCAAAAAAGAAAAAAAAAGTATAAATAGGGTGTCAATAGTGTGTAAATATAAGATCCAGGAAGGCTTGGTTTTTGAGTGTTCAAAATTAGATTGCAGTCGATGTATTTAACCTCTCCGATCAATGCAAGGGCACCACATTCAATTCCACACACTTCTTTAGCTTGACTGCTCTTTCTGACCCTGGTGTCTCTTTTGGTTGATGTGTACAGAAATATAAAGTTGTACTGTATCTACAGTAATGATGTAATTTGACATCATACTAATATTATATGCTTGTCCTTGTGTATCCACAGGTTCTCACTCACTGATGGCTTTGGCAACATATATAGTTGGACAGACACCATTTCCTGAGTTCAGTGTTGTGCTGATGTTGGATGATCTGCAAATACTGTATTATGACTCAACCACATGGAAAGCTGTCTATCGCTCTCACAGTGATTCAAAATACTATGATGAAGAGCAAAGTGATGCTGGTGTTGTATTTCGTGATATGTATTATGACATGAAAGATCGAGCTTTTTATCTAAAGGATCACCAAAATCACACAGATGGTGACTGTTATACACAGCACATTTAATACCACATGTAGCTTTTAGGTGTTTTCTCCTATTTCTTTAAAAGATTTTGATGTAGAAGTGAGAAAGCTATATTTATATCATAAAAAGACCAGTATATTCATTTTAATTTCATCACATTTTATAATTCTTCATTGGCATAGTACAATAAAAGTCTTAACTATTTTTTTTCCTACATCTGAAGGTGTACATGTTCATCAGAGACTTGTTGGATGTGAATTGTTGAACAGTGGTAAACCAGGTCTACTTCATTACTGGGATGCTTTCGGTGGGCAAAATATGGAGGAGTTTATTTTTGACATAGAAAAACATGCCATCCAGATCAAAATGCCATGGGTGATAACATGGGACCAACTAAAACAACTTCATGAAAACTTTATGTATGAAAATGTGTATCATCCTATTTGCATTAAAACTTTGCGAAGGTACCTGAATATGGAAAAGAACAATGTGATGAGAAAAGGTGAGAGAATCAACCTGATTAACAGTATAATATATTCAGTAAAATAAAGTTGAAAAACATCTTAACTGACAAATATGACCTAGATAGCAGTGCTGACAGAAAATATGTGCCTCTGAATGTTATGAATGAATGATTACGATAAATTAATGACCGATTCAGTTTAACAACAGTAAGACTTTTCATCCTTCTCTGTAGTGAAACCCAGAGTCAGACTCATGAAGAAGACACTCCCAGACTCTCAAGGGCTTCAGATCAGCTGTCTGGCCACTGGTTTTTACCCCCGTCACATTAACCTGACTCTGTTCAGAGATGATCAGCCTGTGGATGATGATCAGATCACAGGAGGAGAGATTCTGCCCAACGGAGACGGAACTTACCAGATGAGGAAGAGTTTGGTGATCAATGCAGAAGAAGTACTTGAGGGACATAATTACAACTGCACAGCAAACTACCTCAACCTGGACAACAAACTGGGCATTACATTTGGTAAAGAAATACTAACAATAAAACAATAACAAAAAACCCTTTGGATATGGAAGTAGACATCAGGTTTAATAACAAGAACAACAACGAAAACTACCCCTGTCTGTTTTACTGACCTTTTTCCCCATTTCACCTCAAATTCAGATGTGGCTGAATGTGACCCAGGACCCTTCAGTCTGTCTGCAATTATCAGTGTGCTGGTGTTACTGTGTGTGGCTGCTCTCATCATAACTGCACTCATTATATGGAGGAAGAAGACACATTCTGCTGGTAAATGTTACATATAGAAAGGCACTACATATAGTAGTTGAGTGATGCTCTGAACTCTATTATGGTACAAGTGTGTAACTGCTTCATTCTCATTTAGGTTCAGTTACCAGGCCGTCAAAGAGTCATTATGTCCATACTCTAAGTGAGTAAATGTAAACTTTATTTTTTTTACTGCTATAGTAAGTGATGAAATTAAATATCTATTGTAGATTGTTTACTTTTCAACACTTATTTCAACAACAAACAATATTATATCATTTACATCTCATTTATACTTTAAATGTACTGAGAAACTAAATTTGTGTTTATTCTGTAACTGTATAATATTATATTCTGAATTGTTCATGGGGGTTCTACAACAAAGTCAATAAATACAAAGTGAAAAAAAAAAAATGTTCTGAGAAACTATTGAACTGAGAAACATCTTTTTTTTCTTTTTCTGCTTCAGTGCAAGATGCTACATGAAAAATGAGCCCAGATGGACCCAAATTCTGAAGAAATATACACACAATATTTGGTCACATGTGGATGTCAGACTCTCTTATTGGAGTCTCTGGTGAGACACTGTGGAAAGTTGCAGAAAGGAGAACAGTCATCAAACTGATTTATTGTGTGGAGAATTCACTTCTGTGTGTTACACTGCTCAGAAATAAGAGTGACTGCACAAGACTGAAAACCACTTAAGACTTAAACCACCATGATAGGTTTTCTGACAAAATGTTGCTCTAGAAATCCCTTTCTAAATGTGCAATCTTTACAAACAGAAAAACAATTTGCATAAACTGTTATGTTCAAGAGTTTGTTACATGTAACACTATGGCTCATTCAGCTATAATATCTGAGTCTATTAAAAAACTTACAGCACAATAGAAACTTCTAAAAAATATTGTTGTTTTCTGTTATAAACTTATTTCAAGTGAAAACAGACACCTGGAAATAAAGGTAACTATTCTTTTTTTTTTTTTTTTTTAATAATTTTCCTTGTATAGAAGACAACCCAGGTGAAAAAAAGTACACTTCTGTAATGTATTTAAAGTGCTTTATTTTTGCACGCTAATTTTGTACCTAATATAAACTATCTCTGTATTAAATTTATTTAGTTACCACTTATGGTACTACATGTGGTATTAATTTTTTTTTTAATACAGATACTAGGTTAAAAGCACATTTTAGTATATATTTCATGGTGTCTCAAAATAGCACAGTTGAGTACACTTAGATGTTCTTAAGATTATCCTATGAAGTACTGAAGAAGAATTTTTAGTATATTAAAGGTACAGTTCGTAGAATCTGCCACTTGAGGGCGCACTACCAAAACAATAACAATCGCGTGGTTTGATGACGCTAAGAAGGTGCGTGGAATGATGGGATTTGTTGTCTTCTACCCAACCGCTGATGGCCATCAATCAGACGGAAAGATAAATCATGGATTTAACGGTTGAGGTAAAGTTTTATAAATGTTGTGTTTGATGTCATAGTTTTATTATATTGAATTAGACCCGAGTAATGGAAGGTTTACATCAAAATTTTTAGTCATAGATGTTAGAATGTTTGTCCAATTCGATGGTGTGGTACAGCACAGTTTCAAGTGTTCAAATCAATAATAATAAATGTTATTTTGAACTTACCAATATCATTTGCAATAATAATTGATTTATATTTCTGTATAACACTAACTGTATTTATTTACATTGTTTAACTTGTCAGGTGAAATAAGACAGTGTAAAAAAATCAGTAAATAACAAAATGCAATAACACTGCACCTGCATAAACTTTAGTCTTCAAGAAAACACATTTTTAATATATAAAATAAAGCATGATGAATTGCAACTTCATTATGACCTAAGAATATGCACTTCACATAGTTATGTAAACTATTAAAAACATTTGATATATTTTAAATTGTATATAAACGATTACCACTTGTTCAACAAATATATACACTCGTGTACATTCAAACACAATAAGTGGGCATACATAACAAACGCAAGTTCAACGATTTGCGCGAGTAGATTACATACAAATTCAATGCAAAGACGCGATCAGACTATGGATCAGACGCGTCCTCGCGCGGGTCTAGAGACGCGATGCCCCGCGTTTGGCGTGTATGCCTCTTGTCCCAAACTCTTCTTGGGTCGTTTGGTTGGCCCGTACGCTTTCGTTTACGGGAGCTGTCCTTGTCGACAGAACCAGCGGCAGATGGTAAACAGTAATTATGTTCCATAAATAAGTAACACAATCCACCATAAAACGTGCAAGAAGTAAATAAGGAACTGCTTGAAGCAAGCTAGTGGTTTGCTGGACGCTAGACACTACTTCCGCATTTGTCCACCACGACACTGTTGTCATGTGGTTTCTACCTCAGTAAAGGCGGTAACAAAGGGTAACTGACGTCATTGACAGGCGACTGCACTGCCCCGTGTCACTGTTAAGAATGGGAATTTTCTCATGATTTAGAAGTAGTTGAAAACATTAGAGATATTGTTAGTAATCAGCTGGACAAAATATATAACACTAGCCTAGTGGTTTTTGGATATTTTACTGCAAAAATATTACATATTGTACCTTTAAGTACAAAATTAGTGCGTGAAAATAGAGCACTTTAAGTACATTATAGAAGTGTGCTTTTTTTTTTCCACCTGGGAACATAAGTAAAAACTGTGCTATCTTACCCTACTCTCCCCTAGTAAAAATTTTGACATATTTACATTGGACATGTTAAATAACATTTGGTGCATTAAATAATATTTTCATTACATTTATGCCTGCTCACATTAGTATAGAACTACAACAACCATCTTGTTCATACACAACGTGGCACTTACTCCCGATTTCTCTCAATATGAGGACAGGAGAGCTGTCAGTCAATACATGGGAAAACAAAGTAACTTGCGTTACTTATTTGAAAAAGTAACTTGGATATTTTGTTGTAAAATTTAAAAGTAATGCATTAATTTTCTAGTTACTTGAAAAAATCAATCTGATTATGTATAACTCAAGTTACTTGTAATGCGTTACCCCCAACACTGTTACTAGCACTATTTTTGTTTTTTACTGTATTATTGAGACAAAGAATCCTTATCACAGAAAAGCTGCCCAATAAAACACCTCAATCTGGACAACAAAATGGATATTATATTTGGTTAAAAATTTTGATATAAGCAACAACATAGATTTAAAAAACAAAACTATATTGTGCAAATCATTTGGCATTGTTTCAGTATCTGTTATTGGCTAATATATTTCTTTTCCTGTTTTTATTTTTTATTTTATTATTACTTTTATTATTATTTAATTCACCACAATTTCAGATGCAGATAAATGTGACCAAGGATCCTGCAGTACAGGACTTGCTACTGCCAATACATACACGACACGCTGCTGTGAGCAAGTACGACATGCTGCTGCTGTCCAATATAGCGTACATGAATTACCCATAACAGATCTATACAGGCGGAGCTGGGGAAGGTGGAGGGTTTCTGAAACACGCTGCACTGCTAAGGAAAATGATACTCATGTATTTGAAGATTGAGCACGCAGCTCATTGGCTACTGATACAGAGTGAACCAATCATCTGTGTCCTATAGATAATGATGTAATTACGAGCAGGTTGAGTTTGGTCTTGGTGGAATAGACTTGCTACTGCCAATACATACACGGCACGCTGCTGTGAGCAAGTAAGACATGCTGCTACTGTACAATATAATGTACATGAATTATCCCCCAACAGAGCAGGTGACATGATATTTGAACAATACAAGCCAAGTGTACTGTATGTCAGAAAATCCCCCATCATGCAGAAGGCAAGATGACGATTCAGCCCTCACCCCACAGCAGATCTACTGCCAAAAAATATGTACTGCTGCTGCTCCGAAGAGCCCAATGAGCCACGTGTAGCTATGTGTGCCTGGCCCATTAGTTTTGAGTATGAGAAATGGGGCATATGCTTGATCTTGGCAGACTAGATCTGCCTACGCATTATTCCCCCCAAGCAGATCTAGCCGTTAGACATGTGGGCTGCCATGAGGGGCATATAAGGCGCGTGAAGCATCTCGCAGTGTAGCCCTATGTGAACTAGTGTACCCACTTTTTAAAGGGTGTCCCTGGTAACTTACCAATGTGGTGTTAGCTACATATGTTACTACATACCAGTGTATGCATGCCACTAAACTAAGTATTTTGGCTACGACTATGTGTGCCTGGGCTACCACACCGAATGGCTTAACTCTAGTGGCCTATGACTATGTGTGCCTGAGCAAAAAGACTCATTCATAACCGATTAAAATGCACATTATGTGTGGCTTCAACAAATGGTAACACATTGCAGGCTAATAGAGATGAGAAAAGAAACCCCCCACAACTACCTGAGCAAATAAATAGTATAATGATCTAGCATCATTTGATAATTGTCATTGTCAAACCCTCTATACTCCTATTGTAAAAGTGGAGGTCATTCGGACAACGGAAAAATAAGAAGCATGGCTCTAACACGCGTTCAGCTGAACCCAGCCTGAAAAACATGTAGGTAAATGAAAACATCAGCCTTGAAAGTGTTATTGGACGTTGAGCAAATAAGGTGAGCCCCGGTTAAATGGTAATACATTTTCTCATGTCCACTATGCTTAGTTGGAGTGATGGCTTGCTGCTGTATAAAATACATATCGCTGCTGCTGTATGCATGTATTTTACTCCTACATCGAATGTAATACTGTAAACACCTGTCTAAGACAAATAAGGCATAGATGATGTTTTGTAGATCAAAAGAAAAGGTTTATATTTAGACATGAATGCCCAGCCCAGTTCCAGAATCCGGAAATTTCCCAGAATTTAGTGAGGGTGCTTTAAAGCAGATGCTGTGTAAGCAATGTCTCCACCATAGAATAGCAATGTGCTGTGAAACATTTAGATTCAGTTTGCATTTTAATTCATGATAATATTCACATTGCATGATCAACTCATTAGCCAACTCATCTCACTCAAATTAGCAACACGTACACAGTGTTTACTAAACCGCAACATCTTCTGCGTTCTATTGTTGTTGATATTCGCAACATTGCAATCAGAATGTGTTATCCATGCTGCTGCAGCTACTTTACAAAATACTGGAATTGTTAGGTTAGGTAACTCCGTTAGGTAAGCGAATACGAAAGCGAAGCCAGTTTTTCACTTAAAGAGTTCAGCAAGCTTGTCTCTGTATCCTTAAACAACATTGCATATGCGCTAGCTGCTAATGTGCTTAGTAATTCACTAAGCATTAAAACTGGACTGCTGACGTGACATAAAGAATCAAAAGCGCAGACTATGCAAACGCACAGTGATATAGCATAAAACCCGTGTACTTATCTTAGATGTTGATTTTCAGATGATTTCTGAAGCGCGCTGCACTGCGAAGGCAAATGCTACTCGTATTTAAAAATTGAGCACGCAGCTCATTGGCTACTGATAGAGCAGGAACCAATCATCTGTGTCCTATAGATAATGATGTGTAGCGTCTGGCAATATAAACACAATTGTAAAAGGCAATGACCCATGCAGGCCCCGTAAGGTCTGGCTCCCCCACTGAGCGCTATCACCCCATCTGCCACATTTGCTCTTTACACACATTTCAAAGACACGTAGGAGACAGGCCACTAGAACCATACATTGTCTATAAAACTGGATTCTTTGCCTTTAATTCATTGACAACCTCGTCTAAATGAATGAACATGCATTTTCCCAGTACATCTTGTGTATTATTACTGTTTGTATATTGTTCTTTCGTATGTTGTATAGTGTTATGCATGCCTGAAAGTTGGAACTATGAGATAATGTATTTCATCTAGGTGATGTTTACTATCAAATTACTCCTTGTTTAATGACTCACATGTTGGTGGACATCAAAATATCATAGAATGCATTGTATGTTTGTTATATTTATCAGAGTATAAATGGACACAAACTTTCAAGTGAACTCCCCCATGCAAGTTAATTCACTTTCAAACAAAGGAAATCCCCCCCGCCAGAGAATTGTACCTTTCTCATTGGTCAAGCCAAGATTTGAAGGTGTCGACTGTCTGGAGAAGTTAAATAGCTCTGAGCAGATCTGAGTTTTCTAGAGTTCTTCTAGTTAGTTCTACTGGTTCTTTGTTCTTGTTCCTGTTGATACTACGTGAGGGCCACCCAGCCAAAGGCAGGCTGGTAGGCCTCCATTTCACTTCAAGACATGCAGCGACCACAAAAGAGTCAAATTAACAGCGAAAAGTTTGTCTTCATCTTCTTCATCAACGCAGAAGATATTGATTACAACTTCCACGCCAGCGGACCGAACCATCAAGGATTTCTCCTGAGCCTGAAGATCCGGACAGCTAAGGCATTTGCAAGTATCGTTTGAACACTAAATGGAAATTTAGTTTTAAGATTGTGAACCCCTTTTAACAAAGGTACTTTATAGTATTGAAACTGATGGTTCGTCCAGCAATTGTTAATTTACTCTTTCCATTGTTTCATTCCCGTGTTATGATGCGGTTCAAATTCATTTTCCACTCTCTCATTGCGTGAATGGTATATTTGTGTTTGTTAGTTTAGTTATGTGTTTGTGATGTCCCTGATAACGATTCGATCACAGCTACGTGCTAAGAAAGCGATATTTTTCTGTGGCCACGGAAAATATACTTTCTATAAGAGTTGATAGACGATCAATACTGAGTGTTCGCTGGCTGAACAGATTAATTGATTGTAATATTAATTCAGCTACATTAAGTTAATGTGATTAATTGCTCAAAGATGAAAATAAGAGTGAGAGATGCATACCTGACAGCAGAAGTACACACAGTGTGAGTGCAGGAATCACACAGCACTGGTGGTATTTGGTTTACAGAATCCCAATGACTGTTTTTCCACTTTCCCTTAAATACCCAGACCAGAACAAAGAAATCTCCAATTATAAGTTGTGAACAGAAAACCTTTTTGTTTGGACAGGACCCTGAGACCTAAGGGTCACACTTGGCCAGGGATAGGAAAACATTCTCACCAGAGTCTTTGTGAAAGGCACACATTGCCACATGTAGACATAACCCCACTAACTTAAAGATCTTTTTTATTGAAAATATGCATTTGTAATACAAGCTTTCCACAAAGATTTGAATAATTGATGTTGATAAGATACACACATGAGAAAACACCAGACAAGCTAAATTTATAGCCTGAAACATAAGGAACACAATAGATTCAAAATCTTGGAATTCCTGTTGCTTCCTAAAACAAGAAAACAAAAAAATGAGGAGGCAACAGTAAAGAGATCAATCTGTCAATTTGATTTCAAATGTTGGAAAAGCTTATATATGGTTCATTTAGAAATATGTTAAAGATATATTGCACTTATTAAAGTTATATATTATATGTTATAAAATATATATTACATGTTTATTTATAATGATGGGAGAGCAGACAGATCAAAAAGATATATCAAAAACAAGAATAGCTTTCTTTAAGGCCTCATTAAGATGTGTCAGCTGATTCTAATAAGAATTATGATAAGATTATTTTAAACCATTGCTTGATTTATAAAGCATATTTTAAACTACAGGCATTTTAACATTTGATTTAATAAATATTTAAAAAATCTTAAATCATAATAAATGATAAATCTGATAAATCATAATAAATCCTTCATTTGAAATGTTAATGTCACTACAATTTATGAACAACCTGTTACATTTCCAACAAAATATAACTGTTGAACACAGTTATAAGTTCAAAAACAACCTATGTACAATTCTTCACAATAAAACATAATTTTCACTTTATAATAACATTTATTAACATTAACAAAAACTGTTACATTATATGTTTCACATAACTAAAACAGTGAAACTACATTTACTCTGAATAGCCATTTCTGATCTGACTGTGTGAAGAACCCAGAAGCATGGCTGCTTGTTGTGCCACATCATGATAAATTCATCTCACCAATGACCATATTTGGACTTCCTCCTTCAGCTGCAGTCAGTGGGCAAAATTCCAATATTTCCAGCCAGCAGATAAAGTGAAACTGAAAGAAATAGGTCTGTGATCATCTCATTATTAATAATCAAACTGATTATTATTTTTATTCATCTAAACCACAAAAGGACAGCAAGATTGACAATATCATGATTATAGACACTTACCTGCTGCCCTGTAGGGATGGAAAGGTATTTGAGACTTTGTTCAGTGTCTTCTCTTCTGAGATTACCTCCATTAGCAATGTCAAAGTCCTCATGTCTATAAAAGCTCTCCCGTAAAAAATGCTTGTTACACACAAACAATCTTGATGTGTCGAGAGTTGATGGGGATCCCACCGCCTGCAGCCACAATCTAGCTCTGTCAGCATCACGGGGGAACCAGTGCCAACCTGTCAAATTCTTACACCGAGCCACTTGCAACCCATTCTGAATTCAGAGCCAGACTGGCATCAACTGTTTAAAAGAAAAGGTCACATGACAGAAACAAACTGGAACTGTTCACTGACAGGCAGAGTCAGATTAGTATATTTATATCTTGAAAATCAAACTAGCAAAATGATCGATCAGATTTTTATTATAATTATTTTTAGAAAGAAATCACACTATTTAAGAGAAATCACATTAGCCTATATCAGAAAGTCTATCATTATGAAACTACATGAGAACGACGGCCTGAACGTTTTAGATTTCACTTAATCTTTATTCATGTGTTGCGTTAAGCGACATATTTCAGTTTCTTTTTAACACATACAAGTCTATAAGAGAGCTTTGGTGAAAACTAAGATAATATTTTATTACTACGTTAGTAATTTCTTGCTAGAAATGACATAAAAAGTGGAGAACGTTGGTCAAAAATGTACATTTACACAAAAACTGATCATATTTCTTTTTTAACTTAACTAAAGCCACTTGAAGACAAGCCTGCAACCTTAGCTGGAAAAAGCGTAACGCCAGCTAATGCTGCGGTATGCAGAGAAGGAGACAAGAGGCTGTTTTTTTTAATGGATGTCAGTGGAGAGGCTTCATACACTGAATATTCCGCTTTTGTGAGGAAATAGCTTATCATTTAATGAATCGACACCCTGTCTGCTAATCTTCAACTTTCAGTTTATGATGTTTTATATGGTATCATTGTAATCCTTGACCATCAAAACATAGGGGTAGATATAATCTTTTCTGTGTTATCATATTTGATTCAGAATGTGTACCAAATTTCATGCTTTTATGAAAAAGTGAACATTTCACCTAAAATTTTGCACTTATCACCTGTATGGAGTCAAAATAATGCAGCATATATACACAAAAAAATAAAGTTTTGCAAAAGAAAATAAAGTTTTGCAAAGGAAAATAAAGAATTGCAAAAGAAAATAAAGAATTGCAAAAGAAAATAAAGTATTGGGAGAAAAAAATGAATTTCTGCAAACAAAAAAAAAGAATTGCAAAACATAAATGGAACAGCGCGAAAAGCAATGATTTTGCAATACATATTTTCCATGGTCATATCTATTAATTTATTTGCAACGCTGCTTTTATTTTGCGTGTCAGTCTAGTTTGAGCTTGCGATGCCGTTTTCCCTTTGCACTTTATTTTTCTGCGCATCTCGCTTTGTGGCACTGTTTTGACGTGGGGTTTTGACTGGAAGTGACGTCATCGGCCTTAGACGCAGCTCACTGATCCAGGTACTGACATGATGAGCAGAGGCTTGCGAGTGGATCGCTTCTTTTTATTCAATAGCATTAAAACATGCATGTTTTCGTTTTATTAACCTTATTAACAAATGTATATGTGTATTAGCAGTGTTTGCTCAAGTTAAAGAAGTTGTTACCATGAACATCTGGCGTTTTTTCTCCCAATACTTTATTTTCTTTTGCAATTCTTTTTTTTTGTTTGCAAAAAGCACATTTATTTTCCTCAATACTTTAATTTTCTTTTGCAAAACTTTATTTTCTTTTGCAAAACTTTATTTTCTTTTGCGTATATATGCGGCATTATTTTGTCTCC
Organism: Anabarilius grahami; assembly: GCA_003731715.1. Taxonomy (NCBI): domain Eukaryota; kingdom Metazoa; phylum Chordata; class Actinopteri; order Cypriniformes; family Xenocyprididae; genus Anabarilius; species Anabarilius grahami. The sequence continues at coordinate 7,849,376 of RJVU01027559.1, read as the reverse complement.
ATACACCAGGACTAATATTGACTCAACTAATACAACAAGGAGCTGACAGACAAAATAAGTAAACTTGTGTGTAGTTTAGTTTAAACTTGAAAACAATCCAAACTTAGTTTTTAAGATGGAGCAATCAATGATGCGACTTACCAGTGTAACGAAGCGGGAAACAGGTTCGAATCCAAATGCAAGCTTTATTAAAGCAGAGCGTAGTCAAACAGGCCAGGTCGAAACAGGGGCAAACAGGAACAGCAAGGGATAGGCAGAGTTGTGGTCACAGTACAGGCAGTAGATCGGGGCAGGCAGATATCATTCACAGTCCAGGTAACAAGATACAGTCCAAAGGTATGCAGCAGAGAATCGTAAATGGATAACAGACAGGATCGGTGGCAGACAGGCTAATAACGCTCAGAGTTGTACACAAGGTGAAACAAGACTTCGCCCTGAGGTGATGTGTGTGTGAGTCTTAAATAGTCCAGATAATGAGCTTAGCAGAATGTGGCAATGGGTGATTGGTGTGGAGTGTGTGCATGTGACTGGCAGGGAGGATTATTGGAATTGGAGTCCAGGAACTGACGGTAATCGTGACATGGCGCCCCCCTTCCGGAAGGCGCGTCCTCGNACCTTGAATGGCACAACCGGGGAGGGGGGGTGGGTGCCTTGGAAACCTACTGGCAGGCGGGTAAGGGGTCTCCAAGGCAGGTCCAGGAATCCTAGGCGCCATGGCGGGTCAGGTGCGTCGGATGGCCACGGCAGGTCAGGTGCTTCGGGCAGCCACGGTGGGTCGGGTGTCTCGGGCAGCCACGGCGGGTCAGAGGCCGTGGGCGGCCATAGCAGTTCGGGAGCCTTGGGACGCCAAGGAGGGTCAGGAGAGTAGGGCAGCCATGGCAGGTCAGGTGGCTCGGGCAGCCACGGTAGGTCAGGTGGCTCGTTTGGCCACGGCGGGTCAGAGTCCATAGATG